>JAVLUX010000041.1:19642675-19655175 GCA_032164185.1 Moxostoma hubbsi
GTAAATCCAGCTTATAAGCTTTAAAACGTTGGTCAAGCAAGCACTTATTCATTTATTAGATGTTTCCAGCGTAGTGTCCAAGTGTGCCAAATTATGTATTTATTCTGATCTATGTTGAACATGTTCATATACTTTGATAAAACACGATCACCTGTTTAACATTTACTCAACAGGAACCTTGTAAAATCAGTTTAATGTTGAACTTCTGAGAACAGCATGAAGGAACTCTTAAAAACACAAGAATAGTTTCCGTCATATTTCATCAAACATTCTTTCAGTATCTGTGTTAATGTCATCAAGCTTTTAAACTTATCAGCATTTAAGGACACAGTCGATTTATGGGCCAAAGTGCTGTTACCTGACTTGCCCACTCCCGCTCTGCCAAAAACCGCCAGCTTCACTTCCGGACTCTTCGCCATCGCAACAGCAGCCACAGAAACAGAATGAGCCAATCACAGAGCTGTTAGAAATCACTGTAGCAACCCCATCAGCAACCCATCTGTGAAAACACAAATGCACATGTGACTGATATCACACAATATATATATTAGTGTGTATATATAAACTCTAGGCATGTCCCAGGGGCTGGTTTTTATTAGGGGCAAGTCCCTATTGTATTCATTAGTATTGTTATAATTATTATTCTGGGTGGGAGTCTATGGCAGAAAATGATGAAATTTGGCAGACTGGTAGGGGTGGGCATGAATAGCCTTGATACCAAATTTAGGGTCTCTAGGACAAACTCTATAGCGCCACCACCAGGTCAAAAACTGGAGACAAATCAGTCTCCACCTGATGAACTCATTGCAGTGGCTGCTGTCTTGCATTATGATGTTTACAGTTTAAACTTTTCACATCCTTCAAACTTTGTCCGATTTGTCCAAAAAATGGCTCAAAATAATCTCCAGACTGAGCCGCACAGTACAGACCAGAAACCATTTTCATTTGTGCAACCGTTCTGACGTTATGCCAACGGCAAGTTAAAGAGTCCGACGTGAAAATGGATGTGAGGCTGTATCTCAGCAATGCTTTGTCCTGTCGACATGAAGTTTGGTATGCTTCATCGGGACCATGATCCGAGGCAACATGCACAGTTTGGTGACAGCGACACCTACGGGTCAAGACATTTCCAAATTGGCAATGCCCGTAACTTTCAAACCATTGGTCCTAAAAGTATGAGTTTGCTGTCTTTGGATTTCTCGGGTCATGAGCATTTCAACAATTGCTCCAACATCAGACATACATGTATAACCTCTCTAGCATATTTAAAACACTTTGTCTGATTTGAATGAAGATTGGAAGGGGTCTTCGACATCATGTCCTGAGGGTACCTAAGCAGTTTTGAGACAGCGCCACATAGTGGTCAAAATGCGTAGAGAGAAATATATATATATATATATATATATACACAGTACTGTGCACATGTTTTAGGCGCTTCACAAAAGCGTTTGTCTTAAGATGGTTATTTATATCTTCAGCTTTAGCGTATATAAACGTTAGACTCACAAACATGACTTTTGCAAATAGAAACGATTAGAATAGAAGAACAGGGAGTCCTGCAACAGATGGCATTGCCCCCACAGTGCCCACACTGAACATCGGGTCAGTCTGAGATTATATAAAGAGACAGAAGAGATTGAGACAGCCGAAATAGACTGTGGCGAGTTCTCCAAGAAGCTTGAACATCATATCTGCCAATATCCAAGAATAACCGTGTCCGTGTGTATTTAGGAGAATTGGGGCTGATTTAAAGGCAAAGGTGGTCACAGCAAATATTGATTTAGCTTTTTTATATTTACTGGACTTTGCATGACATTAAGTGATAAATAAAAAATATTTATATCATTATATTTGAAGACATGCAACGTTTTACACAAGTGCCTAAAACGGTTGCACAGTCCTGTGTGTGTGTGTATATATATATATATATATATAGTTTTATATTTACTGGACTTTGCATGACTTTGCATGACATTATATTTATATCATTATATTTGAAGACATGCAACGTTTTACACAAGTGCCTAAAACGGTTGCACAGTCCTGTGTGTGTGTGTATATATATATATATATATATAGTTTTATATTTACTGGACTTTGCATGACTTTGCATGACATTATATTTATATCATTATATTTGAAGACATGCAACGTTTTACACAAGTGCCTAAAACGGTTGCACAGTCCTGTGTGTGTGTGTATATATATATATATATATATAGTTTTATATTTACTGGACTTTGCATGACTTTGCATGACATTATATTTATATCATTATATTTGAAGACATGCAACGTTTTACACAAGTGCCTAAAACGGTTGCACAGTCCTGTGTGTGTGTGTATATATATATATATATATATATAGTTTTATATTTACTGGACTTTGCATGACTTTGCATGACATTATATTTATATCATTATATTTGAAGACATGCAACGTTTTACACAAGTGCCTAAAACTGTTGCACAGTCCTGTGTGTGTGTGTATATATATATATATATATATATTATAACCTGTTGCTCTCAGCTTGGAATGTCTCTTTGGCACTTTTGAGCGTTGGCACAGCTGAATGGCCCTGTGGTTAATGCCTTGGCATACAGGTGAAAGGGTTGTGAGCTCGAGTCCAGGAGAGTGAAGTTTAAATGTGTTCTTCTGTTGATCTCTGAATCTTCAT
The DNA here is from genome assembly GCA_032164185.1 of Moxostoma hubbsi. Lineage (NCBI taxonomy): Eukaryota > Metazoa > Chordata > Actinopteri > Cypriniformes > Catostomidae > Moxostoma > Moxostoma hubbsi. Next base: position 19,645,353 of record JAVLUX010000041.1, read on the forward strand.
ACTACAATGCAGACTGTACTTTATTGCGTAATTCCTGCTTCAATAACAACATAAAAACTAATCTGGAACTGTTTTCTCAGAAATAGTTGTCTGTTCTCAACCTACAATGTCTCTTTGACATCAGGCGGACTTGTTGATTGTGGCGCAGTGGTTGAAGGACTGGGATAAACATTGTGACTGTTGTGCCGGAGCTCTTTGCATTGTGCTACAGGAACAGGTTTAGTGCTTGACCACGATCATTGCTGCTAGCAGATACAGTTTATTTTTGGTACTTTTCAAAAGCATTTTTATGTACAGATTTGACAGTTTTATCCTTGTCGCAGACCCAGACTTTCAGTATTCAGCTGGAAATGACATAAAAATGACATAATGATGCATGAACACACACTGTGTGTGTCGTGAGTGTGAGAGAAGTTAATACGTCCATCATTCATTCATTACAGAAGCTGTTTGTCTTCTCACTATCAGTTACTGGTGGGTGTTAAATATGAGAGCGTATTAATATGATCCCCGCTGTGATTACAGCCAAAAGCTCTGTGATGATTTCTGTCAGCAAACACAGATGACATGAGCTTCTGTTCACACGTATACCACAGATATATTAATGCATAACACAAGTGTGCGGCTGTTCCCAATATCAGCTCACAGTAAAACAGTTCATATATGCACAGAACTGTCATGTTATGAAGTGAACACAGACATGGTGGCGGTAAGTACAAAGAATGCTAATCGCCTAAAACAAAATAAAAAAACATGTAAAGTGAAAGTGGAGATTTATAGTCAAAAAGCACTTCAATCTGTTTCTCACCCACACCTCTCATATCACTTCTGAAGTCATGGATTAAACCACTGGAGTCTTATGGATCACTTTTATGCTGCTTTTATGTGCTTTTTGGAGCACTGGTCACCATTCACTTGCATTGTATGGACCTACAGTGCTGAAATATTCTTCTAAAAATCTTCTAAAACTCATTTTTTTTCCGCGAAAGAGAGAAAGTCAAACACACATCTGGGATGGCATGAGGGTGAGTAAATGAGAGAATCTACGTTTTTGGGTGAACTGCCCCTTTAAATGCATACTTAGGGACTTTAGTGACCCGCGACCTCATTCCATCCCCTGTACTCATCCATTTTTTGGAGTTATACCCACTCCTCTTTCATATTCCTCAACCCTTTTCTTATGAATAGTGTAACAAAATAATAACAATAAAACAATCTAAAAATTGCACGAAAAATAATGTATTACTTTTTTATTAAGGCTAATGAGAGACCTGAGATATGTATTGTGTCTTTTATACTTGATTTATATTTGACATTAATATTTGATGAAGAAACAACAAGGAAGTGAACTATATCAAGTGTAACATTATTATTGTCATTTGGGTGTACTAGTGAAATTATGTCAATTGTGCATCTATTTAAACTCAATAAGTTCTTGAGAAAATACATATGTGTAGATCATGTGTAGATTATGTGTAGATCATGTGTAGATTATGTGTAGATCATGTGTAGATCATGTGTAGATTATGTGTAGATCATGTGTAGATCATGTGTAGTTTATGTGTAGATTATGTGTAGATCATGTGTAGATCATGTGTAGATTATGTGAAGATCATGTGTAGTTTATGTGTAGATTATGTGTAGTTTATGTGTAGATCATGTGTAGTTTATGTGTAGATTATGTGAAGATCATGTGTGGATTATGTGTAGATCATGTGTAGATCATGTGTAGATTATGTGTAGATCATGTGTAGATCATGTGTAGTTTATGTGTAGATTATGTGTAGATCATGTGTAGATCATGTGTAGATTATGTGAAGATCATGTGTAGTTTATGTGTAGATTATGTGTAGTTTATGTGTAGATCATGTGTAGTTTATGTGTAGATTATGTGAAGATCATGTGTGGATTATGTGTAGATCATGTGTAGTTTATGTGTAGATTATGTGAAGATCATGTGTGGATCATGTGTAGATCATGTGTAGATCAAGTGTGGATTATGTGTAGATCATGTGTAGTTTATGTGTAGATTATGTGAAGATCATGTGTAGATCATGTGTAGATCATGTGTGGATTATGTGTAGATCATGTGTAGTTTATGTGTAGATCATGTGTGGATCATGTGTAGATCATGTGTAGATCATGTGTGGATTATGTGTAGATCATGTGTAGTTTATGTGTAGATTATGTGAAGATCATGTGTAGATCATGTATAGATCATGTGTGGATTATGTGAAGATCATGTGTAGATCATGTGTAGATCATGTGTGGATTATGTGTAGATCATGTGTAGTTTATGTGTAGATCATGTGTAGATAATGTGTAGATCATGTGTAGATAATTGTGTGGATCATGTGTGGATCATGTGTAGATAATGTGTAGATCATGTGTAGATAATTGTGTGGATCATGTGTAGATAATGTGTAGATCATGTGTAGATAATGTGTAGATCATGTGTAGATAATTGTGTGGATCATGTGTGGATCATGTGCAAATCATGTGTAGATCATGTGTAGATAATGTGTGGATCATGTGTAGATAATTGTGTGGATCATGTGTAGATAATGTGTAGATCATGTGTAGATAATGTGTAGATCATGTGTAGATAATTGTGTGGATCATGTGTGGATCATGTGCAAATCATGTGTAGATCATGTGTAGATAATGTGTGGATCATGTGTAGATAATTGTGTGGATCATGTGTAGATAATGTGTAGATCATGTGTAGATAATGTGTAGATCATGTGTAGATAATTGTGTGGATCATGTGTGGATCATGTGCAAATCATGTGCAAATCATGTGTAGATCATGTGTAGATAATGTGTAGATCATGTGTAGATAATGTGTAGATCATGTGTAGATAATTGTGTGGATCATGTGCAGATCATGTGTAGATCATGTGTAGATAATGTGTGGATCATGTGTGGATCATGTGTAGATTATGTGTAGATCATGTGTAGATCATGTGTAGATCATGTGTAGCTCAATATGTGATTGACTGCCAGTTGTGTCTAATGAAATTGCTGTGTGAAATTGATTAATTCTGTTCTTGATGTTTAGTGGGAATAAAAACATCGACTCTGATTTACATTCAGGTTTTCTTGATGCTATTAAACCAGATTTTCATCACTGACCATCACAGTAAAATCATCTAATTCATAAGAGATCAGATTCAGACACACAATTTAAACAAATCCCAGTCAAACATCCGGAATGAGGTCAGAACTGAATCTTTTTATAATCTGTTGTTTAATGGCATTGATTCACATCACTCGCTGATCTACAGTTCCTTCATTGTGATGTTGGTGATAAAATGACATTTGACTATAAAGAACAATGATCATGTTATTGTTTCTAGACTGCTGTGAATTTTCTATATTGTTTCAAAAACTTGAAGAGAGAGTCTGAACTCACCGTGAAATCAGCGGCTCCTGCAGAGATCCGATCTGTGTGTGTGAGTGCATGAGAGCTCAGACAGTCAATGAAAGAGTGTGTGCGGTTAAAGAATGATGGATCCGCCCACAGACCCGCATCACACACAAACACACTCACACACAAACATACTCACTCACACAAACACACTCACACATACACACTCTCACACACATACACACTCTCACACACATACACACTCACACACACAAACACACTCACACATACACACTCACACACACATACACACTCACACACACATACACACATACACACTCACACAAACACACTCACACACAAACACACTCTGACACATAAACATACACACTCAGACATACACACTCTCAAGCAAACACACATACACACTCATAATCAATACATAATCCTTGCCAGGACCTTTCCCGGCACACTGAGTGAGATGCCCCTGTAGTTGCCCCCCTTCTAAAGAGAGCATCCTTCCGGTCCTGCAGAACCCGTCCAGTGGTCCAGACTGTATGATGTTATGTGAGGGGGGAAGTGGTGGCTCAGAGGTTAAGGATCTGGGTTACTGACCAAAAGGTCAGGGGTTCAAGCCCCAGCACCGCCCAGATACCACAGTTGGGCTCAACCCTATCTGTTCCTTTCCACACACATACTCTCTCTCTCTCTCTCTCTCTCACACACACACACACACACACACACACACATTAGAAATCAACAGTGATGAAACGGCGACATCTGCTGGACACAACACACATCACAGGCTCAGTTCTGCTATGAACTTTTTAAAGATTATTTTGTTTTGATGTTTTGTTCATCACAATAGTAAAATGTAGCGAATATAGAATTTCAAAAACTTTCTGTGAGCGGATGTTGTCATTTTGGCTTTGTCCTGAGGTGCCATGCACTAACTTCTAACATGAAAAACAATCTATTAAGGAATTTATTAACCCACTGTAACAAGGAATTTAGATAGGCAAGGAGGCGAGAACCGGCTTGACGATATAAATAATAGTTTAATAATAAACTTAAAACAAAATACACAAACACACACACATGACGGACATGTCCGTGAACATTCTCTCTCTCCCGCACCATCCTCTGCGATCGGCCTTTATCCCTCTCGGAGGATTGATTAGTCTGATACAGGACCGGGTGTGTAGACTCATGACCCGACCCCGCCCTCCACCCTGCCACACCCTCCACCCTGCCAAAACATGGCACGGACACGGGAGGTTGAGATGTGTAACCCTTGGCTTTTGATGATCGTGATACCATTTCTCCTTCTCATGAAGTAACAACAAGTGGATTTTGTGGGGGATTTTATGTTATTTTGATCTTATTTGCATGTACATTACCAACATTTACAATTAATTTGCATATACAAATAAGCAAGTTTTTAGGAAAAAATTTATAATTCAGAACCTACACTTCTATAAGTTGAAACATGAAACGAGCTTAGTTTATATGTAGATCTTGTGTAGTTTATATGTAGATCTTGTGTAGTTTATATGTAGATCATGTGTAGATCATGGGTAGATTATGTAGTTTATGTGTAGGTCATGTGTAGATCATGGGTAGATTATGTGTAGATCATGGGTATATCATGTGTAGATCATGTGCAGATTATGTAGTTTATGTGTAGGTCATGTGTAGATCATGGGTAGATCATGTGTAGATTATGTAGTTTATGTGTAGGTCATGTGTAGATCATGTGTAGATTATGTTAGATCGTGTGTAGATTGTGTGTAGATTATGTGTAGATTATGTAGTTTATGTGTAAATCGTGTAGATTATGTGTAGATCATTTGTAGATTGTATAGATTGTGTGTAGATCATGTGTAGATTATGTAGTTTGTGTAAGTCATGTGTAGATCATGTGTAGATTGTGTGTAGATCGTGTGTAAATCATGTGTAGATTGTGTGTAGATCGTGTGTAGTTTATGTGTAGATTGTGTGTATATCATGTGTAGATCATGTGTATATCATGGGTAGATCATGGGTAGATCATGTGTAGTTTGTGTGTAGATCATGGGTAGATCATGTGTAGTTTATGTGTAGATCATGGGTAGATCATGGGTTGATCATGTATAGTTTATGTGTACATAATGTGTAGTTTATGTGTAGATTGTGTGTATATCATGTGTAGATCATGTGTATATCATGTGTATATCATGGGTAGATCATGGGTAGATCATGTGTAGTTTGTGTGTAGATCATGGGTAGATCATGGGTAGATCATGTGTAGTTTATGTGTAGATCATGGGTAGATCATGGGTTGATCATGTATAGTTTATGTGTACATAATGTGTAGTTTATGTGTAGATTGTGTGTAGGTCATGTGTAGATTGTGTGTAGATTCTGTGTAGATCGTGTGTAGATCGTGTGTAGATCATGGGTAGATCATGTGTAGATCATGTGTAGTTTGTGTAGATCAAGTGTAGTTTATGTGTAGATTATGTGTAGATCATTTGTAGTTTATGTGTAGATTATGTGTAGTTTATATGTAGATTATGTGTAGATCATGTGTAGATCATGTGTATCTTATTTGTAGTTTATGTAAATCATGTGTAGATTATGTGTAGTTTATGTGTAGTTTATATGTAGATTATGTGTAGATCATATGTAGTTTGTGTAGATCATATATAGATAATGTGTAGATAATGTGTAGTTTATGTGTAGATCATGTGTAGATTAAGTGAAGTTTATGTGTAGATTGTGTGTAGATTGTGTGTAGATCATGTGTATATCATGTGTATTTTATGTGTAGATCATGTGTAGTTTATGTGTAGATCATATGTAGATAATGTGTAGTTTATGTGTAGATCATGTGTAGATTATGTGTAGTTTATATGTAGATTGTGTGTAGATTGTGTGTAGATCGTGTGTAGATCATGGGAAGATCATGGGTAGATCATGTGTAGGTCATGTGTAGATCATGTGTAGTTTATATGTAGATTATGTGTAGTTTATGTGTAGATCATGTGTATTTTATGTGTAGATCATGTGTAGTTTGTGTAGTTTATGTGTAGATCATATGTAGATTGTGTGTAGTTTATGTGTAGAGTATGTGTAGATTGTGTGTAGATTATGTGTTGACCATGGGTAGATCATGTGTAGGTCGTGTGTAGATCGTGTGTAGATCGTGTGTAGATCATGAGTAGATTATGTGTAGTTTATTTGTAGTTTGTGTAAATCATGTGTAGATTATGTGTAGTTTATGTAGTTTATGTGTAGGTCATGTGTAGATCATGTGTAGATCGTGTGTAGTTTATGTGTATATCATGTGTAGATCGTGTGTAGATCATGTGTAGATCATGTGTAGAGCATGTGTAGATTATGTGTATATCATGTGTATATCATGTGTAGATTGTGTGTAGTTTATGTGTAGATCGTGTGTAGATCGTGTGTAGATTGTGTGTATATTATGTGTAGATCGTGTGTAGATTATGTGTAGATCGTGTGTAGAGTATGTGTAGATCGTGTGTAGATCGTGTGTAGATCGTGTGTAGATCATGTGTAGATCGTGTGTAGATCGTGTGTATATTATGTGTAGATCGTGTGTAGAGTATGTGTAGATCATGTGTAGATCATGTGTAGATTATGTGTAGATCATGTGTAGATTATGTGTAGTTTATATGTAGATTGTGTAGATCATGTGTAGATCATGTGTATCTTATTTGTAGTTTGTGTAAATCATGTGTAGATTATGTGTAGTTTATGTGTAGATTATGTGTAGTTTATATGTAGATTATGTGTAGATCATATGTAGTTTGTGTAGATCATATGTAGATAATGTGTAGATAATGTGTAGTTTATGTGTAGATCATGTGTAGTTTATGTGTAGATCATGTGTAGATTAAGTGTAGTTTATGTGTAGATTGTGTGTAGATTGTGTGTAGATCATGTGTATATCATGTGTATTTTATGTGTAGATCATGTGTAGTTTATGTGTAGTTTATGTGTAGATCATATGTAGATAATGTGTAGTTTATGTGTAGATCATGTGTAGATCATGTGTAGTTTATGTGTAGATTGTGTGTAGATTGTGTGTAGATCGTGTGTAGATCATGGGAAGATCATGGGTAGATCATGTGTAGGTCATGTGTAGATCATGTGTAGTTTATATGTAGATTATGTGTAGTTTATGTGTAGATCATGTGTATTTTATGTGTAGATCATGTGTAGTTTGTGTAGTTTATGTGTAGATCATATGTAGATTATGTGTAGTTTATGTGTAGAGTATGTGTAGATTGTGTGTAGATCGTGTGTAGAGTATGTGTAGATTATGTGTATATCATGTGTGGATTATGTGTAGATTATGTGTAGATCGTGTGTAGAGTATGTGTAGATCGTGTGTAGAGTATGTGTAGATCGTGTGTAGTTTATGTGTAGATCGTGTGTAGATTATGTGTAGATCATGTGTAGATTATGTGTATATCATGTGTGGATTATGTGTAGATTATGTGTAGATCGTGTGTAGAGTATGTGTAGATCGTGTGTAGAGTATGTGTAGATCGTGTGTAGTTTATGTGTAGATCGTGTGTAGATTATGTGTAGATCGTGTGTAGTTTATGTGTGGATCGTGTGTAGATCGTGTGTATATTATGTGTAGATCGTGTGTAGATCGTGTGTAGATCGTGTGTAGATCGTATGTACTTTATGTGTAGATCGTGTGTAGATCGTGTGTAGATCGTGTGTATATTGTGTGTAGATCGTGTGTAGATCGTGTGTAGATCGTGTGTAGAGTATGTGTAGATCGTGTGTAGATTATGTGTAGATCGTGTGTAGTTTATGTGTAGATCGTGTGTAGATCGTGTGTAGATTATGTGTAGATCGTGTGTAGATCGTGTGTAGATCGTGTGTAGATTATGTGTAGATCGTGTGTAGATCATGTGTAGATTGTGTGAAGATCGTGTGTAGATCGTGTGTATATTATGTGTAGATTGTGTGTAGATCATGTGTAGATCGTGTGTATATTATGTGTAGATTGTGTGTAGATCGTGTGTAGATTGTGTGAAGATCGTGTGTAGATCGTGTGTATATTATGTGTAGATTGTGTGTAGATCATGTGTAGCTTGTGTGTAGATCATGTGTAGATCGTGTGTATATTATGTGTAGATTGTGTGTAGATCATGTGTAGATTGTGTGTATATTATGTGTAGATCGTGTGTAGAGTATGTGTAGATCATGTGTAGATCATGTGTAGATTATGTGTAGATCATGTGTAGATTATGTGTAGTTTATATGTAGATTGTGCAGATCATGTGTAGATCATGTGTATCTTATTTGTAGTTTGTGTAAATCATGTGTAGATTATGTGTAGTTTATGTGTAGATTATGTGTAGTTTATATGTAGATTATGTGTAGATCATATGTAGTTTGTGTAGATCATATGTAGATAATGTGTAGATAATGTGTAGTTTATGTGTAGATCACGTGTAGTTTATGTGTAGATCATGTGTAGATTAAGTGTAGTTTATGTGTAGATTGTGTGTAGATTGTGTGTAGATCATGTGTATATCATGTGTATTTTATGTGTAGATCATGTGTAGTTTATGTGTAGTTTATGTGTAGATCATATGTAGATAATGTGTAGTTTATGTGTAGATCATGTGTAGATTATGTGTAGTTTATGTGTAGTTTATGTGTAGATTGTGTGTAGATTGTGTGTAGATCGTGTGTAGATCATGGGAAGATCATGGGTAGATCATGTGTAGGTCATGTGTAGATCATGTGTAGTTTGTATGTAGATTATGTGTAGTTTATGTGTAGATCATGTGTATTTTATGTGTAGATCATGTGTAGTTTGTGTAGTTTATGTGTAGATCATATGTAGATTATGTGTAGTTTATGTGTAGAGTATGTGTAGATTGTGTGTAGATCGTGTGTAGAGTATGTGTAGATTATGTGTATATCATTTGTGGATTATGTGTAGATTATGTGTAGATCGTGTGTAGAGTATGTGTAGATCGTGTGTAGAGTATGTGTAGATCGTGTGTAGTTTATGTGTAGATCGTGTGTAGATTATGTGTAGATCATGTGTAGATTATGTGTAGATCGTGTGTAGATCGTGTGTAGATCGTGTGTAGTTTATGTGTAGATCGTGTGTAGATCGTGTGTATATTATGTGTAGATCGTGTGTAGATCGTGTGTAGATCGTATGTACTTTATGTGTAGATCGTGTGTAGATCGTGTGTAGATTGTGTGTATATTGTGTGTAGATCGTGTGTAGATCGTGTGTAGATCGTGTGTAGAGTATGTGTAGATCGTGTGTAGATCATGTGTAGATCGTGTGTAGTTTATGTGTAGATCGTGTGTAGATCGTGTGTATATTATGTGTAGATCGTGTGTAGATTATGTGTAGATCGTGTGTAGATCATGTGTAGATCGTGTGTAGATTATGTGTAG
>JAVLUX010000041.1:19660175-19680175 GCA_032164185.1 Moxostoma hubbsi
TCCCTAGCAACCAGGACAATTTGGTTACCTCATGTGACTCTACCCTCCCTAGCAACCAGGACAATTTGGTTACCCCATGTGACTACCCTCCCTAACAACCGGGCCAATTTGGTTACCCCATGTGACTCTACGCTCCCTAGCAACAGGACAATTTGGTTACCACATGTGACTCTACCCTCCCTAGCAACCGGGACAATTTGGTTACCCCATGTGAATCTACCCTCCCTAGCAACCGGGCCAATTTGGTTGCTAAGGAGACCTGGCTGGAGTCACTCAGCACGTCCTGGATTCAAACTCACGACTCCAGGTGTGATAGTCAGCGGCAATACTCATTGAGATACCCAGACCCCCAAAATATTTTCTTAAAATGTAAGTACATATAATCATTGATCATCCATCTGCCATGGAGTAGCCATTCTGTACAACAGCAAGATTGCTCAGTTAAAACGGCCGAAATCTAAACAAGCGAGCTGGGTCAGCAACACCACACTCCAGCTCATCACCAGAGAAGAGGATCTGAAAGAGAAATTTATGCTAACCCTAAAAACGCCAGACAAAGAGGCGTGGCGAAATCCACAGGCACAAGTCGCACGAGCTTCCGAAGCAGACAACGATGCCTATATCAACGCCAAGCTCAACGCACTAGAACTAGCGAACAAACATCACGAGTACCACAAAGTCTGGAAGCTAGTTAATGACATCACTGAAAAACCAAAAGCCGCTTCCGCCAACAAGGTTCGACTGCTCGATGGCAGTACACCAGCTCCAAGACCGAACTCCAAAACGAATGGACAAAATACTTCTCGGCTCTACTATACATCAAGAGCCTGAAACATGCCCGTTACCAACATCCGACACGCCGGGCATACAGCTGACATGACTCAAGAGGAAGTCGACAATGCAATTAAAGCGCCGAGGGGCTAAAGGACGGTAACTACACATATACAGGCATCTTACGGCACCTAAACAATGGACATCAAGTCTGATTAACCCAATTCCAAAGAAAGAAAACTCACAATTTATGACCAACTATCGAGGAATCCTCTTGATGTCAATAGCAGCCAAAGTCTTCAATCGAGTGTAACCGCATACGAGACCCGATCGACAGACTGCCCCGAAACAACCAAGCAGGCTTCAGAATCATGGAGGGAGCTCGACTTCGACTCCATCGACCGAGAAATTATGGAAACGAAATCACGATTGTCGATGACATATTTGGGGTCTTATACTGTATCAACCGGAAAGACGTTGAGGATCGAGTCTCCCTCACCTGGGTTGCCTTCACCAAACTCAAAACCATCCTGAGATCGAGACCGAAAGTGAAGTTTAAGATGCGGCTTCTCAATGCATATCTGTGCTGCTAGTGTAAGTGCACAAAGATCTTAAACACTTAGGCCTGGAATTGGAAGAGGAACATCCAATACAAGAGGATAAATAGTTGTGGAAGAGTATTGTCGTGCCTAACAAGCCCGCCATATTTGGGATGTTTTTTTAATAATTAATTTCAAATAAATGTCTTGTTCTTGCGAGGGCTGTTATAGGACAGTATAAGCAGTTTTGTATCAAGGTAACATTATAGCTAACTACTACATCACAATATAGGTTTATTGTTTTGTTTGCTTGAAAACCAATGAAAGAAATGTTTAAATTAGAGGTTGACCGATAGTCAGGTGGTGGGAAAGATTTGGTACATAACATGGGACTTTTAAGTATAAACTAGCCCGAAACACTCTTGGGACTCTTATTTTGAAATAAAATTGTGAAAAAACTATCCTCAACAGTCGGTATAGATTTTTGCCGATAACCGATAATTCCAAAAAGCAACTTTTAATCAATAAAACTGATATATCGGTCTACCTCTAGTCTGTCTTACTATTAAATATAAATAGATATTAATGGAAATAAAAAATAAATATCGGCAGATTTTTACCGATAACCGATAGTTCCAAAAAGCAACTTTCAGCACCAGTTAATCAATAAAACTGATATATCGGTCTACTTCTAGTCTGTATTATTATTAAATATAAATAGATATTAATGGAAATAAAAAATAAATATCGGCAGATTTTTACCGATAACCGATAGTTCCAAAAAGCAACTTTTAATCAATAAAACTGATATATCGGTCTACCTCTAGTCTGTCTTACTATTAAATATAAATAGATATTAATGGGGATAAAAAAATAAATATCGGCAGATTTTTGCCGATAACCGATAGTTCCAAAAAGCAACTTTCGGCACCGATTAATCAATAAAACTGATATATCGGTCTACTTCTAGTCTGTCTTATTATTAATTATAAATCGATATTAATGGAAATGAAAAAATTAATATTGGCAGATTTTTGTCGATAACCGATAGTTCCAAAAAAGCAACTTTCGGTACCGAAAAAAGTATACCCTCGCATTTAGAGAGTGTTGAATTTTTTCATTGAATTACCAGTAAAAATATCTGTATTGTTTTACCGTCACCGTGAAAGGAATTGAGTCCTACTGACCACCCCTAGCCGTTAATCTCCGCCGTAACTACATTACTGATTGTGTGACGCCTGTAGTGGTGTCATGACTCAACACTTGAACAAACATCCTGATCTTTATTCTCTCAAACACAAAGACTCTTGTATCTCGACTGAACCCTCTTTAAATCGATTTCTCATGAGCTGATACTTGCACTGTTGTGAATGCATCATGTCTTTGTATCTCCCCGCGGGGCAAAACACGCGCATGAGACAATCAAACATTTAGAGTTGCTCAGAGAGCTGTTTAAATGAACTTTATATGACTTTTGACTGCAAGACTCTGTGGGAGAATCTCATAAAGCCTGTCAAGAACATGTCCAGCGCATATTTCACGCTAAAACTAAACGAAAACTTTTTGTTTGTTTGTTTTGCTTGAAATTAAGCCATTTTTTTTTATTCCAAGGTCATGGAAAACATAGAAATACCAAAAATAAATTTGTAAAAAAAAACATGGAAATTTTCTGGAAATTGTGACTTAAAAAAAAAAAAATATATATATATATATTTTTTTTTTATTATTATTATTTTTTTTTTGTGGGTTCAATCTTAGTAAAAGCTAGAAACTAAAAAAAAAAGCTTTTTAAACTTTAAATGTATTATTTTTAAATGTATTTAATTCTGATTTGAATAATAAAATCATCGTATAACACTAATCGTTATCACCGTTGAGAATGTAATAAAACTCTAAATTAAAACGTGCTTAATTATCATGAAATCTGTAAATATTCATAATGCAACAAATCTTTTTGGTTTTAAAAATAGGCCTTATTTTCTTCATGCACAATTCAGTTTCTTATTTTTACATTAGATTTAAAGGGTGAAAAATCTTTCTTTAAATAAAAGAGTTACAGTTAGTCATAAATGATTTTATTCCTCTTTTGTGAATCAAGCTCATTCTTTAAGTTCTGTGAGTTTAAATCTCTGCTGAGTCAGACTCTGGCCAATCAGGTGCTCCGCTGGAGTGGGCGGATGATGTGATTGGGCAGTTCAGTGCTCAGACCACATGGAGTCCAGTGGGAGGAGTTTATCAGTGTGTTTGGAGCTGCTCCTCCATTGAGTGTGTCTGTGGGTGTCGGAGCGCTGCCAGCGTGGGCTCTTTGTTGAGTTTCCTGAATGAGCGGGGGTGTGTGCTGGCTTCATGCTGAACTGAACATGCCAGCGTGTTTATTTTTAATTAAATGCCAGAGGACGCTTGCAATTAAAACACCGTAAGCGACTTATCCGTCCGCAGGAGTGACTGCACAATGAACCGTGTGTGTTTCATGATGACCACAGGAGGTGTCTGTGTGTTCACACTGGACTCTCATTATTGTGTTACTGTTCAGTTGTTATGAAGAACATTCCAGAACTCACACAGAAGTATTCCTCAGCACAATGATCGGTGTCTGGAAAACTTTGAAAAGTGGAGAAAATTAAAAAAATTACCAAATGTGAAAGAATAGATCTGTCAGGAGCACAGTATTCTCATCACGACGGACTCTGGTTACTTTGTTGGTGTTCTGTCCACTAGTTTGAGTACCTACGTTTTCTTACTCCTTTTAGACCATTGGTCCATTTCGAATGAAACATGCATGCATCATCTAGAGACTCGCATAACAAAAACTTACCAAAGAATGTGGATTTGACTAATTGTTTAGTAGAAATACGCAAATGCATGTTTTGGCCATGGCCCAAAATGACTTCGCACTCTATATTTTCTGAAGGATTTGACAAATCGGAATTTTTTTCCTGAACATTTTGTCATGAGAGACTCTAGATGACACATGCAAAATGTAACTTGAATAGGATCAACGGTCTAGGAGAAGTTTGAAAAAGTATGTTTTTCGGTAAGAGAAAATGGCGTAAAACGTTTACAGATGAAAATTACTTTACATTTTATTTCGCTTGACTCAGGAAAATAAGTTCAAATTCAATAAGCTTCCTGCACCTCCATTGCTTGGACCCTGAACACCACACAACATACCGGAGAAGTGACTGCTCTGAAGTTGCTCTTTTACAGATATGGAGACTTCAAGCTTTCTTAGTCACGTTTCACTCAAGTATGAACGTTATATCAGATGTTTCTCCTAAAATTCCCCTGGAAAAATAAAATTAGACACAAATGAGTCAGATGTTGACATTCAGTATAGCTTGCTAGCCTGCTTAGCACTGCTTATTCTTATACGTTCATCGTTTTATCCTTTGCCATTTTACCACGTGCTTCGTTTTTCCAATTTTCTACCGTTTCAACTGCGTGTATTTTACCGCGACCACCAGTTTTCTTAATTTTTTCTTTTCTCTTTTTTTGAGGGATTCGCATGTGATAAATGTAAGGAATTAGTCAGGCTGACGGAGAAGGTTAATGAGTTAGAGACATGCATCTGAACACTTGTGGAGGTCAGTGAGAAAGAGAAGCCAGTAGATGCTGTTTCGGATGCGGGCAGTACAGTGAGCAACACACACACTTTAGTTCCAGCTGTAGAGCCCCTGCAGCAGGGCGTTTGGGTGACTTCTCGGCGGCATACTCGCTTAGCAAAACGACACTACTCTCCTGTTCCTGTTTGGGTTCCCAATCGATTCTCCCCACTCAGTGATGCACCCACTGAGAATCATGTTGGAAGTGCCCTGGTTATTGGTGATTCTGTTGTAAGGAACGTGGAAATAGAGGCTCCAGCCAACATTGTTAAATGCATTTCAGGTGCCAGAGCGTCTTACACAATTACACAATTCTCTGAGTGTATCAATGAAATAAAAGATTGGATGGCCAGAAATTTCCTTTACTCATTTCTGACAAAACAGAGGTTCTAATTATTGGACCAAAAAACTCTAAAAATAAGCCAATACAATATAATTTGACTCTGGATGGATGTTCTGTTACATCATCTTCAACAGCGAATAATTATGTGTTATATTTTATACCAATCTGTCCTTTGAAAATCACATTACCTCACTGAAATTACCGGCCAGTTTGAAGTGTGATGCACCTCCCTGATCTCACCTGCATCACCTCGGTCTATTGATGAACTACGATCTTATAATGGAATATATAGACAATCAATTAACTGCCAACAAAACCCTTCATCAGCCAATAAACAAGGACAATTGCATCAATGTGAACTTCTGCAGTTAATCCAGGATGGACTTCAAGACATTAATCGTTAATCTTACAGACTATAGAGCTGATGAGAAATATTTGAGTTCTGACTTTGCAGACTTTGAAATTTGACACAGTTTGAGACGTTGTTGAGATCTCTGGAGAAACTGTAGAGAAGATGTGAGATTATATCACAACACAATATACAGTACAACTAATCCCAGTTCAGCTCAACTTAAATTCATCTGTGTTAAAAGCTCAAATAAAGTCGCGTCTGTATTCAGAAGTGATTTGCAGTTCCTCTTACACACAAACCTGCAGGATCTGCATCTTCAGGCGTTGCCAGATCTTTGTTCAGTATGACACTCAAAAGCACTCAGATTAAAGATTATTAGTGTGACTTCACTTGACCAGGATTAAAGTTGAAAGAGCATCTTCATGAACTGCTCATTCCCTGTTTGTGCGATCAATTAATGCAAATCCAACCACTCTCCGCGTTATTTGCAGTATTTTCCAATTTTGTATATTTCCTGCTATTTTTCCACATAAACCGCAAATCTGAGGTAATCAGATCACTTTTCTCCATGTTTGACAGTGGCAAAACAAATGTTTGATGCAGTCGGGACATCTCTAACTGCACATCCGCCATTCGATCATCTCCACGTAGGGTTGCCACGCGAAAAACTGGGTTAGAAACACTTTTTTTCGAGAAAAAATTGCAGTGTCACATGACTTTAGCCCAATCGTTAGCTTGTGTTACCATGACGACAAGTAAAACATCCTTGAAAGCTGATTTATTGTGCGTGATTATGGATTGATCGTAACGGCATATAGATCCGATACTGCACACGGGACACTTCAGGAGTGCATCACAAATATCTCGTATCATGCACCGGTTATCAACAAGTACAAGGAGAACAAATGAACGAACACCGTTTGTGATTCATTTAATCGCTGTAATCATCCGTTTATTTATTAAAGTTGCTTTTCCACATCATTCAGAATAATAGACGACAGTCACAGAACTATCCCATAATACAAACAACATCATTTCTGTGCACAAAGATGTTTTAAATGAAACATAAATACACAAAACTGGAGAAAAACATCCGTTTTCTGGAACACTTGCAGCCCAATTCTATTAAATTAATGTTTATACTTATGATAAAATGCCGACACAATTCCCTGTATTAAATTAAATTAATTACCAAATGAAAAAAGCATTAAATTAAATTAATTACCAAACGAAAAAAGATATTGAATATGAGGAATGTATCATATATGTAACACTGATGTTACACGCATCAATGTTTCTTTAACATCTGTCACACATCATAAACACATCCATGATGATCCTGATACTGACACTGGAAGTTTCTCCAATACTTGAACAGGGTCATGATGATCCGCTGTCGGGTCGTAACCGATGGCAACCTGCGACAGGTGCAACATCAGGACCGATATTACAGTCCCATCAGAAGAACAACTGCTCCATCATGCAATTCCTCTTCTGATCGCTTTTATTAGTTCATTAGAATGACAGTAAACTGCTTCATTTCAATTGTCTCAATAATCTCCCCATTTTACCCAAACTTGAGAGGATAAAATGAGGGACATCTGGAGGCACAAATTACAGAAGTATACTATGATTTCTTGTGACATTTCAATGCAAAACAACACAAAAAAATGCCACAAATGGCATCCCAATTTTAGAGAAAAGCTGCAGCAAATTTAGTCATTTTGGGCCGCAATGATCACGAAAAAGTTCAGAAATCCTCCCCTCTGCCAATCTGTATTTCTGCTGGCTTTTCTCATTATGGTACAGATGCATGTGGCAGATGCACATGATATTCACATGATGGTAGAAGTAGATGTTTGTCTCCTGCTGCTGTAGTGTTCGTCTTGTATCTCTGGTGCCGTTTGCATGATAATACGAGCAGCTGTGAGGTGTGACGGCCTCCATCTTTCAGTAGGTGACCTTTCATTCATCTACAATCTATAGATTCAACCAGTGTGGGTGAACGAATGACCTCTGCTATGACATCATCTCAGGGGATTCACACCAGGATCTCCTGTAATATTTCTTTATTTTAATTATAAAGTTAATTTTGCATCCATCTTTCATGTAAAGACACTTTACAAGTCCCGCCCTACATTTATTTCTCATTAAATATCCTGTTTCACTCTGAAATTAGTCACAGTACAGAATAAAGATGCTGATTTAAGGAGTAGTTCTTAATAATCACAATTGAAGTGTTGTGTTTGGATCTCTTGAGATTATCCTCATTAAGGTGATTAGGAACCGTGATCATTACAGTGGTAATTAACATCTATTGGGCGGCTGTATCATGTGATTTTCAGCTGTATGGACCGTATTACCATATTTTGTCATCAGATCACTGTTTTATTCAGAAATGTACAGAGGAACTAAATATTTTGTGTTATTTTAAAAATAAATAATCTGTTGATGTTGAACATGACGATGAAAGATAAATATAAGATGAAAAAATATTTAAACAACAAAGTATCAGAGCATGATGATTGATGTGATCAAGTTATATAATACTTCTAAAACATTTTTTTAATTTTACATGTTTGCAATGTATATAGTAACATCACAAGTTCATATAATGCACATGTTGGGCAATTTCACAGAAATGTCAAGTTCTATAGTGGTGTAACGGATAATGGAAGATGCCATACACACCGCTAGAGGGCGCCGCCTGCTTACACAATGCTGACTGAATCACTGAATTCAGACTATTTTAAAACTCTTTAATAATCGTGTACGATCATATTGCGATTTTGATCTTTTGATTTGCCTTAATGGATCCCATACCAATGTCTAAGGAGTCAAAGTTTGCTGGTTTCAAAGTGTTTTGGCTGGTTTTACCTCATCATGTACCTCACTTTCACAACTGTCACGTCTTTAACGGGGGTTTTGCCTCATTAACGTGAAAACGAGAACAATTATACATGACATATTATGTTCTTAGGAGTGCCAACACTTCTACTTCTACATTATTTGAATTCACAGAGTATTTACAAAGTGTGATAATAAATGATAAAATATAGTTTTTTATATTGCCGTTTTTATGCTTGAAACCGATTTGGCGATGGTTTAAATTTGTTCAATAATTGGCCGATAAATATTGACGGCTGATACATCAGTGCATCCCCTTGTGAATTCTACATCACATTTGTTTTGTAATTTGAGCAAAAAATTCAGCCTTGATCCAACATACTTTCGATCTCATCAAAATTTTGATGATCCTGAAAAAACTAAAGATGTCAGATTTCTGTTGTGATAAACCAAAACTTACGAGACAAAGTGTTTTTTAGGCATGACGTCATCACGCTCCATTTTTATGGCCGAAGACGGCAAATTAATTTAAAAAATGTTTTTTAATTGCATTTAATAGCAGAACACTTGTTGAAGAACTACATTACCCATAATCTCTCCTGAAGAGAGATCCACCAATCAGAGAATGGCGCCAGAAGAGCTCTGCAGCTCCGCCCACTCACATGATTCGCTGTGAATGACGCTGTCCAGTCGCTGTCAAACTGCTTATATAATTGTATATATCTCAATATTTAACAATGAAATCTACAAATATTATTTCTATACTTTAAATCAATAGTTTTATATATTTCCATTATGCTAATACATCATTCGCAATGCCTGATGGGATTGTAGTTCATTAAAGACGTTACGTACACAGTGTTTGTAACGCTGTGATTCACATCGGAGCTGGTTAGTTTGATGCACGGCTCTCTTCCGAAGGATTTTATGAGATGAATAGGGAAAATGCTTCTGTCATTTGGACTTCCTGTGATGCTCTCTCAGTTTCAATCTACACTTACAAACAATGTGTTTACTTTCAATGATCTGCCTGACCATTCATTATTAATGACATCATCATCATCATCATGACCTCATTAGTATTGATTGTTTACAGCAGCGGTTGTCCTGAATGAACCAACATTCGATACATGCGTGACTCATCTCTCTCTCTCTCTCTCTCTCTCTCTCTCAGAGTGTGTTGGCGTTCCAGGTGTCCTTACAAGATGGGAACGTGTTGCTGATGTCACTGGATTCTGATGATGTCAGAGAGGATGTGTTGATGTATGCGGCACGAGTGTCTGGTGAAGCTCACACACACACGCTGCTGTTCTCGCACTCCAGTGACGGTCAAACGCTTCCTCATCCGCTCCTGTTTAACGCGTCCTATCACGGCCTCTGTTACACTGTCGGTCTGTTGCTCGGCAACAACACCAGCTGGACCAAACCCGTCAAAACCATCACCATCTTGACCGGTAAGATCACATACCTGTGGTGAGATCCACATGTCATGTGACTCGTGTAACGTGTGTGTTTGTGTTTGTGTTCAGAGCCCCTTCCTCTGGACTGGGTTCAGATCTCAGATTACGCTGCATCTCCAGAGACCGGCGTGCTGTTTCACATCAGTTCTCCAGAGAGGAACGTCTACACGAGAGTGAACATCAGTTACAGCGAGGGGCGACAGCAGCGCTTCATGCTTTATAAAGGTACATCACTCACTGTGATGTTTGATCCCCCGCTGTAGAAATCGTTCTCTGACTCGAACGGTTTTCTCTGTGTGCAGATTTCCTCAGAGGTAAGACGGTGTTCAAGCACTGGTTACCGGGCACGTGTTACAGTAACATCACGTTCCAGCTCATCTCAGAGGCAACAGTCAACAAGAGCACGCTGATGACACGCAGTGATGTCACACACGAGCCGCGGCATCACAGGACTGGTAACACGTGACAGTAGTTTAAGTCTTGTTTTCAGAGAAATATCTGTTTTTATGACACTTGGGGCCCTATTTTAAGAGTGATGAGTCGTATGTGCAAAGTCAGCGGGCATGGCTAGAAGTTTTGGTATTTTCGTGTAAGCATGTGCTAAGTCTTGGCATAAGTGGGTTTGGCGAAATTGCACGTGTAAAGCGCAAATGGGCCGGGTCAAGTGCCATTAATTACACTTCAAATGAAATAAAAATATAATCAAAATGACAAAAGTGGCCAAGAAGAAGTCTAAAACCACCTCCACAAATCCAAACATTTTACCCTCTCTAGCGTCTTCCAGCAGCTCCTTTTACAGGATTATAAATGTCACTCGACGGCAACGGGTGGAAAAATACCAATAATAATAATAATAATAATTGAAAAACCATGACACACAACAGTGATCGTCATGGACATTAAAATTAGCACTCTTACAATCATTAGAAAAGACGTTGCGCATGGCGTTGCGCGCAGAGCCCTTAAGCACATGTCCCTCCCCAATTATAATGTAATAATGTGACACTATAAATATTGCTAATTATATTATTTCTTAAGTGTTTACAGTAGATGTCATGCTAGTATTTGTTGTTCTTGTGTTGTTTTACAGTATTTTGGATACTGTAATATAATTACATTTAGTAATTAGAATTTAATGAGTGTAAACATTGATAATAATGAGAATTACAAAATAAAGCTCAAATGTATATCTTATGGATGCATTCAAATATTAGAAATTTGGGGTAAATGTGTTTCAGTTGCCATGAAAATAGTGTTGTTATAATTTCTTTATGACAATATAATTGATATTATTGTTTTGGGGTGAAATATAAGCTGGACATGATTTGTGAGATTCACTTCGTTAATGTGATAATTTCACCATTAACATGTTTTTGTGTCTTCAGTCCCAAACCCGCCTGTAAACGTCTCACTGAAGATCATCCACCTGAGTGAACGAGGAGCAGCCGGAACTGAGACTGTCCTCAAGGCGTCCCACAATGCATCTCTCTCTCGCAGGACACGTGACACCCCGTCAGATCCGGAGGAGAACATCGAAGGATCCAATCGTGAGGAGACGAGCGCTGCTATCACACAAACGCCTCTCGATCGCTCTCAGAACATGAACGAGTCCAGTACCGCGGTTTACTCCAGCACTGCTCAACCTGTCCGTGACAACAACACCAACCCGCTCTGGACTGAACCAACAGGAAGTCCCACCCCCACAGAGGAGGAAGAGGAGGAGTTTGTCAACGCTATGGTTCCAGAATATGAGGATTCGAATGAGCCCGGGTCAGCGATGGATGTGAACTTTGAACTCACTCTTATGCCCACACCACTGTCACCAATCCTGCTGGAGCTGCGCTGGGCACCACCCGGACCGCCAACTGCATTTGATGGATTTAACATCTACGTCTATCGTGACGGTGAGAATAATTCACTGTTCGTGTTCTGACATTTTCATACTTTTTTCTTAACCCTTTTAACTCAGCAGGCCCACTCGAGAAAAAAAGAAACGTCAATATATTAATAACGTCAGTCTTGACCAACACAAAACAGGCATCGTTTGTAAGTTTAGAAGCGCTACTTTCCAATGCATGTAGATATTATGACCAAAACTGAACAAATGCTTTAAAATCTGCAGATAAATAAGAAGTGTCCGTTTTTATCATTAATTAATAATGTTGCACTGCACATATTATTACAAAACATCAAACTGATCAAATATTCATGTGTCATATGTTGTAGGAAAGCTCTCAAAGAATAAAATACAACCAGCCTATTTGTTTTACTCACAGACACAAATATAGCGAGTAACAGCTAAATATATGTCTTTGACTGTTATGTTGGTGTTGCTTATATGCAGCGTTTCTGCTTATAACTTCACAAAATATAAACAGAACATTAAACATCACATATCATTATTTAGAGTCAGTGATTATCTTTCAAACGAGTCCACACACAAGATAATCAGATGTATTGATCATTAGATAATCCACATGAAGCACAATGTTACATATGACCACCAGGAGATGGCGCCAAATACATGACACAGACTCAATGATGACTCAAATGACACAGAATGAAACTCATTCTGTGAAATCTCATGAGTAAAATCATGTCTGCATGCTATGCAAACCTTTAGTCATTGTTGTGTTTGCATGTGTAATTAGTTCTTATGTACAATTATTATCTTTTATTTGTTTGGAGATGTTTTTGGACATATAGTGTCAAAAAAAGTTTTTTTTGGGTATACCACTGAAACAAGGAATATGTAAAAACACCTTCAGAGCTTAAAGGGTTAAATTAATAAATCTAACATGAAATATTGACTCAAATTAAAGTACATTTTCAGCAAAAGACTAAAATGGACTAAAATAAAAACTTGAAACCACTGAATAAGAATTTTCACACATTAAAATAACTCCCAGTAAATAAGACGTCTTGTGTCACATCTGCTCTTTATTTTGCTCCTGTGATCAGGAAACTCCAGCGAGTCGGCAACAGTTGATGAAAACACACATGAGTTCTACACGGAGCTGTCAGAAGCAGGAATATATGGTGTTCATGTGATGACGCTCAGCTCGTCTGGAGACTGTGAACCCAGAGAAAGTTCTCCAGACGCCGGATTCACTTTCTACCTCAGTATGAACTCTTACTTACACATCACATGTTTATATGTCTCATAACAGTGTGTCACTCACACACCGCTCCTTACATTTACAGTAACTTTACAACAAGTTTCCATTCCTTAACACAAGTAAATGCATTCGGTATCATGAACAAACAATGAACATTATATTTCTACAGCATTTATTCACCTTTGATAATAAAAATAAAATAGTTCATTATTAGTTCACAGCACATTAGCTAATGTTAACATGTGCGACTTTTGATTTAACACATGGAGCCGCTTAGAGGACAGGGCGGAAATGTTATTTCTGAAATAGTTTTGCGTTCCCTCGCAAAATAATTACCATGGTTTTACTATCAGGGTTCCCACGTGTCTTGGAAAACCTGACATTTTGGAAAAATACCTAAATGTCCATGAAAATAATTATTTGTCCTGGAAAATATTTTAGAATAATAAAACTGTGTTGCTAACAGTTTTTGTTACATGTGCAAACACATGGTACCGATTCAGGATGAGTCCGGAATAGTCATGTACATATGAACACATTCGGATTGTTGTGTCACGGCTGGCGCCTGCGCATTGTGACATCACAAGTTCATATAATGCACATGTTTCATTTCACAGAAATGTCAAGTTCTATAGTGGTGTAACGGATAATGGAAGATGCCATACACACCGCTAGAGGGCGCCGCCTGCTTACACAATGCTGACTGAATCACTGAATTCAGACTACTTTAAAACTCTTTAATAATCGTGTACGATCATATTGCGATTTCGATCTTTCGATCTGCCTTAATGGATCCCATACCAATGTCTAAGGAGTCAAAGTTTGCTGGTTTCAAAGTGTTTTGGCTGGTTTTACCTCATCATGTACCTCACTTTCACAACTGTCACGTCTTTAACGGGGGTTTTTCCTCATTAACGTGTCTTGGAAAACCTGGAATTTTGCTAGTCATGGAAAGTCATAGAAAATTTGAAAAATACCTAAATGTCCATGAAAATAATTATGTATAAATAAAATATTTTCCTTCTAACATTGCTGTTGTGTTAACCGCAAAAACATTTGAGTTATGAGACGATGATGGCGATCGGACCACTGATTTCCCAAAGTAAACACAAGATTAGATAAATACTGTAAAAGTATTATTATAGTATTGTTTGAAGTAACTCAGAAGTACATTGTAAATGTATGATACACTCACACACAGCAGATTTATTAATGTGTGTGTGTGTGTGTGTGTGTGTGTGTGTGTGTGTACAGGTGCATCAGGTGAGTGGATGGAGCAGCCCCAGGAGCGTCCGCAGTCCGTCAGTGTGAAGATGTTGGACTCGAGCACAGCGTCAGTGTCCTGGGCTCCATCAGCTCACAGATATAACGGCAGTCTGATCTCAGTTCAGTCTCTCACCTGTCTCAAACCCAGCATCAGTCAGCGCATGGAGATCACATACTGCTCTGAGGTACAGCTCAAACTACATCTGGGACAAGCTGTTCATTACCACACACAACAGTCGTCCCTCAGTGTGTTAAAACAGACTAAACACTTACAGTGGAAATCTATGAGGAAAGTTATTTGACCTGTCACGCTACATGTAAACAGTACTTTTCACATGTCACGGTTATTTGAAATGTTTAACGCTTAAATTGTAAAAGTCCCCGGATACGCAAGTAACTCATATTTGATATTGTTTGAAAGCTTCAAATCTGAAAATGTTGATGAAATATATCGTCACAATGCTGAAGATATCAGCTTTTCAATAGTCTAGTTTCCATCCACTTTTCACGCTATTTTGTTATCAACAAAGTGAAAATGCGTAAAACAAATTTAGCAAAAATGGGGAGATTATTGAGACAATTGAAATGAAGCAGTTTACTGTCATTCTAATGAACTAATAAAAGCGATCAGAAGAGGAATTGCATGATGGAGCAGTTGTTCTTCTGATGGGACTGTAATATCGGTCCTGATGTTGCACCTGTCGCAGGTTGCCATCGGTTACGACCCGACAGCGGATCATCATGACCCTGTTCAAGTATTGGAGAAACTTCCAGTGTCAGTATCAGGATCATCATGGATGTGTTTATGATGTGTGACAGATGTTAAAGAAACATTGATGCGTGTAACATCAGTGTTACATATATGATACATTCCTCATATTCAATATTTGAATCATCTAAAGCATCACGACTGCATCATGTCCCGCAGATTTCTCCTTTTAACTGAACTTGATCATCATCTCGAATTCATTTAATGTCATTTATATTTCCTGAAGAAGCCGTAAATGTGATCCGAGGTAAAGACGGTTTGAGTTAAAATATTGAAACCTTTTAAAAATGTTCAAAAGCTCGTTTGTGAAAGTGACTCAATAGTTCTGATAGTTTATAGTCTTGAGAAAAGTCTAGAACATTCGGAGAACGTCAGACGACTTTATTCATCTACAGATCAGGGTAAAGCTCGTATAAGTGTGTAAAGAAAATGCATTTATAGATCTAACAATAAAATAACATCATTTGGTAATTAATTTAATTTAATGCTTTTTTAATTTGGTAATTAATTTAATTTAATGCTTTTTTCGTTTGATAATTAATTTAATTTAATGCTTTTTTCATTTGGTAATTAATTTAATTTAATGCTTTTTTCATTTGGTAATTAATTTAATTTAATGCTTTTTTTCGTTTGGTAATTAATTTAATTTAATGCTTTTTTCATTTGGTAATTAATTTAATTTAATGCTTTTTTCGTTTTGTAATTAATTTAATTTAATGCTTTTTTCGTTTGGTAATTAATTTAATGTAATGCTTTTTTCATTTGGTAATTAATTAATTTAATTTAATGCTTTTTTCGTTTGGTAATTATTTTTTTTTAATTTAATGCTTTTTTTCATTTGGTAATTAATTAATTTAATTTAATGCTTTTTTTGTTTGGTAATTATTTTTTTTTAATTTAATGCTTTTTTTCATTTGGTAATTAATTAATTTAATTTAATGCTTTTTTCGTTTGGTAATTAATTTAATTTAATACAGGGAATTGTGTCGGCATTTTATCATAAGTATAAACATTAATTTAATAGAATTGGGCTGCAAGTGTTCCAGAAAACGGATGTTTTTCTCCAGTTTTGTGTATTTATGTTTCATTTAAAACATCTTTGTGCACAGAAATGATGTTGTTTGTATTATGGGATAGTTCTGTGACTGTCGTCTATTATTCTGAATGATGTGGAAAAGCAACTTTAATAAATAAACGGATGTCTACAGCGATTAAATGAATCACAAACGGTGTTCATTCATTTGTTCTCCTTGTACTTGTTGATAACCGGTGCATGATACGAGATATTTGTGATGCACTCCTGAAGTGTCCCGTGTGCAGTATCGGATCTATATGCCGTTACGATCAATCCATAATCACACACAATAAATCAGCTTTCAAGGATGTTTAACTTGTCGTCATAACAAACACTAGCTAACGATTGGGGTAATGTCATGTGACACTGCAATTTTGCATTAATGCCAATTTTATCGAAAAAAAAAGTGTTTCCGAACCATTTTTTTCAACATTTGAAGAATCAACATTGTTTATGCACTAGAGTTAAACGGAAAAATATGATGTCGACACTTGTGAAATTTTAACGCTAATTTGTATTTCTATTTTGATGCGCTAAAACTTGCCCAAAAAAATCCTTGGATGGAAACGTATTGACCTCTATATTGACCTTTTAGTCCATTCAGAGCCCGAGATATGTGATGAAATTGTTGGGAACATGCATGCAATCCAAAATTGACCTGATGTCTGTAGTGTGAGTGCTTTGAAGGTGAGCTTTTAAAATTGGGTGTGAAAATCTGTGTTAAAAAAATGCACCAGAGTTTAATGGGTTAACACAAATGGCGTATTGTCTATGCTCTGCGCACACTATATACTGTATATATGAACACATGTTGTTGCTGTTGTTTGTGTAATGCAGGTGATTGAGCGCCGTGTGTCTCATCATGTGATTGTTTCTCTCTCTCTCATAGGAGAATATCACCAGTGATGTCATCACTAATCTGACCCCAGGCGCTCAGTACAGAGTGATGGTTTATCACACGAACGGACCGCTAGTTAGCCCCGCGTCTGAACCGGTCATCATTGACATCGGTCAGCACTCGCTCTCATGGCACTTCATTCACAATTTAGCTGTTTTAAACTGACATACGTTAGACTACATTTAAACAGCAATGAAAAGGTGTACTCGCTTTTTGATAAATAAGCTCCACCTCCAGTTGCTGACCTCTCTGTGATTGGTTGATTTTCCTCTGGTCTGTCAGAGCCGACGGGTGTTGGTGATCTGGTGGTGTATCCTCTCAGTCCGACCGCTGTGATTCTGAGCTGGCAGAGGCCGTATAACGTGGCCTTCAGGAAATACGTCCTGCAAACCTTCTTCTTCAATTCCGCCACACAGACGTCTCAGTGGACGACTTACTACGAGATCGCCGCCACTGCGTCCGTCATCGCCTCTGTGGTAAACAACATCCATTAACAATCATATTCTGAAGGGCCGCTTTGCTCTTCATGGTCATTTTTGACACCGTACAGGTGTAAATTTATTTTTTTTTATTTTTTTTTAATGAAATAACATAATTTCTTACCTGAAGTAAAAACAATACAATTATGCACTTCTTATGGGATTTTTATATTTTTTTAGATCTTGTTTACATATAAATTAATTGACTTCACCATTCATTTGCATATGCAAATTAGCAAATTCATGCAACTTCACCACATTAAAAACCCAGTTGAATCATGAAGTAAATCTGAGTGTGTGTCATGCGATGGGGCAGATTGCTGTAATAACTTCCGCTATGTCATGACAGTAATAGCCAGTAGATGGCAGCAGTGTTCAGTGTAGTAATTCTACATTTAGCACAATTTATGCATTTATATATATATATATACATTGTGTACAAGTTTAGCATTTGTTTTTGTTTTTAATTGTTTTGAAGTGTCAGTTTTTGCAGTGATGTCACATATTACAGTTATATATTACTGGTTATACAAACAGAAGACACAGACTAATCATTTTATTATCAATAATTTATTTTAAACATCAAAATGTAATAAATAAAATTAATAATAATGTAAAGGTACTGTGTGTGTGTGTGTGTGTGTGTGTGTGTGTGTGTGTTGTGATCTTACCCTCATTTATGTGTGTGTGTGTGTGTGTTTGTGTGTGTGTTTTTGTGTGTGTGTGTGTGTGTTGTGGTCTTGCCCTCATTTATGTGCACGTGTGTGTGTGTGTGTGTGTGTTTTTGTGTGTGTGTGTGTGTGTTGTGGTCTTGCCCTCATTTATGTGCACGTGTGTGTGTGTGTGTTTTTGTGTGTGTGTGTGTGTGTGTGTG
Organism: Moxostoma hubbsi; assembly: GCA_032164185.1. Lineage (NCBI taxonomy): Eukaryota > Metazoa > Chordata > Actinopteri > Cypriniformes > Catostomidae > Moxostoma > Moxostoma hubbsi. The sequence continues at coordinate 19,678,570 of JAVLUX010000041.1, forward strand.
TGTGTGTGTGTGTGTTGTGGTCTTGCCCTCATTTATGTGCACGTGTGTGTGTGTGTGTGTGTGTGTGTGTGTGTGTGTGTGTGTGTGTGTGTGTGTGTGTGTGTGGGTATAGCTTCCCCTCTTCATTTCTGTGTGTTTTTTGCTTTGTGGCTGATTTGTATCTATTGTAATTAAGGAAAAAAATGCTCTGCGTTTTAGTCTTTCCCGTTCACTTCCGTTTGACCACGTACAGTAAAGGTGTTGCCTTTACCTGTCCACTTAGACTAATCCAATGTGTTTGTGTGAGCTCAGATGAGCAGTAAAGGAAAAGTCGAAGTCTTGTACCGCTCTGCTAAAAGAAAGCATTTTATTACAGCTGAAAAATGTATTTCGGTCAAAAATGACCGAACAGAAAAGGAAGGTTAATAGAGACAAATCAACAAACATCAGCAAATATTACATTTCAACAGCCAATTTTGTCTATAATTTCTGTTCATTGATTCTCGCACATTCAAATAGAGGGTGACGGATCTGTTGCCGGCGTGGTACTACAACTTCCGTGTTACCATGGTGACCTGGGGCGACCCACCTCTGAGCTGCTGTGACAGTTCAACCGTGAGCTTCGTTACAGGTGAGCTGCTCGCGATAACCAATCTTTATTCAATTAAAAGCGATTAATTAAAACCCCATAACACGTGTGTGTGTGTGTGTGTGTGTGTGTGTGTGTGTCAGCTCCTGAAGCTCCTCACATCTCTTCGGTGGATTATTCTCACGGGACGCTGTATGTGCGCTGGACGTATGGCGATCTGTTCACCGATCTGTCACACTCGCGGATGCTGCACTGGCAGGTCGTGGCGGAGGGCAAGAAGGGCGCAAAGAGACGCTACGCCATCGACGTGAGTATCTGTCACTCACAAATCACATTAAGGAAACCATTTTTATGTAATGAGGAAAATGTGTTTCGGTCAAAAATGACCGAGTACTATAGGAGGGTTAACATTTTATACTTCATTATTATTTAGCGCAACATTTTTAATAGTCCAGATTAAAGGATGAATTAGATGTCACTGATTCAGTGTTTATAATACGCATATGTTATGAGTCACTTTCTGCTCCGATGACTCACCGGAGCACATTTATTGCGGTTAAACTAACCGCTGTGGGGGTTTTATCTGCCGTGCACAGATTCAGAAATGTGATTCAGTGTGTTTCTAGCAACAGCGCTGCAGCATTAGCCTGTAATGAATCCAATTACCAGCGCACTTATTTATCTAACGCACAGACAACATTTAATTAGCAACGGCTTAATGTTTCCACACAGAGCCAAAGCTGAGATAGTCAGACACCCACCAGCGCTGAATCTAAAGACCTCATCTTCACAGCTCTGTTCTGTGTGAATGATCACACATGTTGCTAACAGGGAGGAACAGAACAAAGAGTGGACATTTTAAGGTTAAATGAGACGTTTGGGACACACTGGGTTAACAAACACGTGACTGACAGCATGTTGCTATAGAGACGATTGTTATGTGTGTGTGTGTGTGTGTGTGTGTGTGTGTGTTTCAGGTGACTCGTAACATGATGAAGGCGTCTCTCTCTCTTCCTCCCGGTGACATCTATAACCTGA
>JAVLUX010000041.1:19687675-19732675 GCA_032164185.1 Moxostoma hubbsi
CAGGAGATGGCGCCAAATACATGACACAGACTCAATGATGACTCAAATGACACAGAATGAAACTGAATGAGATGATTATCTTTCAATCGAGTCCACACACAAGATAATCAGATGTATAGATCATTAGATAATCCACATGAAGCACAATGTTACATATGACCACCAGGAGATGGCGCCAAATACATGACACAGACTCAATGATGACTCAAATGACACAGAATGAAACTCATTCTGTGAAATATCATGACTAAAATCATGTCTGCATGCTCTGCAAACCTTTAGTCATTGTTGTGTTTGCATGTGTAATTAGTTCTTATGTACAATTATTATCTTTTATTTGTTTGGAGATGTTTTTGGACACTATGATCAATTATATTTGTAATGTTGTAACTTTTGATTGCTTTGTCATATCAACACAACATTATTCTCAGATACAGTTCACATGATTGGGAACAAAACAAAAGAGTTTTTCAGAGCCACTTTGTTTACACTCCGAGATATATAATGTCAAATCAGAAAAATAAGGAAAAAAGTAAATCAATATATTTTTTTTTCAGCAGTTTCTTACACTGAGAGTCTCAGAATGCATCATAATTTATATCAGGGGTCGGCAACCTTTTTTTCCCCCCCTTTTCTCCCAATTTGGAATGCCCAATTCCCACTACTTAGTAGGTCCTCGTGGTGGCGTAGTGACTTGCCTTTGAGAAAACATATAAAGTAAATACGGAATATTTATTATTATATTTTAGTGTTGTTTTAAAGTACCATGATTAATCTTGATTAATCACAGAAAACTCTGCAATTAATTAGTTAAAAAAAAAAAAAATGAATTCACAGCCTTAATTTATATACAATTTTTAATAGTTGATATTACAATTGTATTATATTCTATCATATTTGTATTCCTTTCGCTGCAGATTCTCTCAGATCGCCTGTTGCTTTATTAGATTTATTTTGAAGTATTGACCTTCATCACGATGACTCACACTGTTGCCATGGCAGCGTTTGCCTGTTGGGATGGATACTTGTACTCACCCCAAACTCACACAATCAGCTCCTCAACATCTGCTTACTAAAGAAACAGTAGATGTAGCATTAAGCATTTACATACAGGATAATGTACAGTCAGACGGGGAGATCGGGACCTTGACTTTACATTATCCTGCGCATTGCATGACTACAATATAAATAAAGAGCAGTAATCTTGATTTGAGCGTAAATGGTTTTATTATGTTTAACTGTTTTGTCCTGCAGGTTCGTGAGCCGTTGATCACAGCTGCTCATGTTGTCACTGTATCCGGACTACAGCCGTCCACCTCATACAACTGTACAGTGATCAGCACCAGTTACAGCACAGCCAGTGAACCGGCACACATCACCATCAACACATCAGGTGAGACTGTCTGTGTGCCTTTAATCACACAGTGACCCCTAAATGCATGTGTTCACTGTCTGAAAGTCATTGCATTAGAAACCATCATAGAAATGCCACAAATGCTTTATTCTTCAGTGATTGTAACGGACACGTGTGTTTGTGTGTTGAGTGCGTGAGATGAATCCGAGCGTGGCGGCGATCTCGGCTCTGGCAGTTCTCAGTGTTCTGCTCATCAGTCTGCTGGTGCTCTTCCTGCTCGTCTTACGAAAGAAACACCTGGAACTGAGTCGGTGAGAGACAGCACAAACTCCCTTTTCCTGTCTGTTCATGTCAATTGCTTCTCTTTTGTTAAATATAATAATTAGGGCCGTCAAGCCGATTGGAGATCACTAATTATGATTACAAGAAAATAGCTTTTACTACAATACAATGACTAATAGGTGGCGCTGCCATCAAGTTTATATGGTGCGATCAGGGTGTGCCCAGTGTTGGCGAGATAAAGCCTTGATCCTTTTAGAGGTCATGCCATCTGTATCGTTGATGCGTTAGCTGAGGACCGTTTACTGTTGAAAAGCCTTTGATAACTTTCTGTCGTGGCAAATTTCATGCGAAACGGACGTACAGCCTAGGAGATACAAAAAGTATGTTTTCAATTAAATTCAAAATGGCGGACAAGAAGTATGCCCGACCATGGCAGATTTGTCATTGTCGTACTTGGCATGACTCATGGAATCTAACGACACAAATCTCACAACAATAGGCCAAATGTTTCTAAATGTATGCCCCAAGGAATCTAAAGTGACCAGTCTCATGATTTTAGGTAAAACTATTTAGAAGTAGCCATTCCAGTTTTTCTTGACCACTAGGTGGCGCTGTGCCAAAACTGTGCATGTACCCTCAAATCATGTTTGTGATGACATATACCAAGTTTTGTGCCAATACGCTACAGTGTTACAAAGATACAGCCTCACGTCCATTGTGGCGTGCTCGCCATCGAATTCGTTGATCCACAGTATATGAAAACGGTTTGGTCAATCATCATGAATTCTATCATCAATCATCATGGTCTAGGATGAGTTTGAAAAAGTACGTTTTCAATGAATTCATAATAGCAGACAGGAAGAATGCCTGACCATGGTAAAGCTGGTATCATCGTACTTGGCATGACCCAAGGATGCTAACGACACTTGACATTTTTCAAGTTTTAATCATTGTATTATATCCATTGACCACTAGGTGGCACTGTCCCTAAAGTTGGTCAGTCCCTTCAGGACATTGCCCCAATGACACATACCACATTTCGTAATGATACACCAATGCGTTTCTAAAATATAGCAATTTAAGACAAAATTCTAAATGCCAATGTCCAATATGGCCGACATAGGAAAATTGGGTATTAATCGACTCTGTATGCCACAAGGAGTCTAAAGTGACAGTGTCATGATTGTAGGCCAAAATATTCAGAAGTTATAGCAAAAAAAGCTATTTTTAATTTTTCTTAATCACTAGGTGGCGCTGTGCCGAAACTGTGCAGGTACTCTCCGGTCATGCTTGTAATGACTTATACCAAGTTTCGTGTCAATAGGCTAATACGTTACAAAGATACAGCCTCGCTTCCATTTTGGCGTGCTCGCCGTCGAATTCGTTGATGCGGTATAGGAAAAGAGTTTGGTCTATCATCATGAGCTCCATAACTTTTTGTCATTAGTGTCTCTAGATGATCTGTCCCAAATTGTGAGCGAATCGGACTTATGGCCTAGAAGGAGTTTAAAAATGGCGGAAAGTCTAGTGGGCGGAGCTTAGAAACAATGGTGGCGCTAGAGTGTTTGAGATAGAGACCCCAAATTTGGGTCAGTTATATTTGAGTGTGTCCTCTATCAGTGTGCCAAATTTCATAACTTTCCTATGTACGGTTCTTTGGGCTGCAATAGACTCCCAGAGCGGAATAAGAAGAACACTATCGGAGACTACTGAAGTAAAATTGTTACTGTTTCATGTTAACTTGAATATAAAGACAATAACCTCATTGTAATGGCTGCATTAAGCATATCTCTGATGTGTGTGTTTATTTCAGGGAGTGCGGTGCTGAAACCTTCGTGAATTTTGCCTCTTTCGAGCGGGACGGGAAACTGCCGTATAACTGGTATGGACTCTATGTTTCTGGAAGTCTCTCACGGCAGTCAATCAAATGAATTTACATCACAATGAGTTGAGAAATGTTACAGACAGACAGGATGTGAAGTATAACCAGTGTTGGGATCATTATGGGAACTTCATATTCGTCTTGTTTGAAAGTGCAAATGTCCAGAAGCACAGATTGAGTTGTGTGTCACACACATGATTAATATAAAAGTTTGAAGAGTTTCAGTAAAGGCAGATTTTTGGCTTTCATTAAACCGACTGAAACTCTTTCTGTCACTTACGGCCAATCAAACATAACTCTCGCTCACACGGTGTTTACACTGGAGGCGGCTGATGTCCCATCGCGACTGCTCGAGTCGGTCTACGCTGTCTTCTAGCCTTCAGTGACCGTATAATCAGCAAATAACGTTGTTTACGACAGTAGTTTTAAGAAATGTACTGGTATAAAAAGTGACTATCCGTGGACTTGATGTCCCGTTCGCTCACGATCATGGCTAGTTAGGACAACATTTGTTCTTGCATAATAATCGGATTGTTTTTAAGAGAGCTTTTATCACTTCACGGCTGGTAAAGACACAGCGTAATGCTATAAGTGTGTATACATGCGTATATATAGTTACAAACAAAAGTTATTTAAATTAGTTGAACGGAGTCCATAAATATTACGAGCCAGCTTTGATGTAACAAGCTAATTAAATATATATAATCATAATTTATAACATTTGTAAATCATTTCGGGTTCTGTGTTCGTTAGCGTGCAAAGCGCAGAGCTACGCAACATGACCGTGTGCAACGTCTTAACACATTTTCGTGCCAGCACAAAGCGCAAGTGGGCATGGGTGGGAGTGTTTGTGCAAACTGTGGGTGTAATTACTGTTAATGTTTTCATGTTTCTCCTGAGAAATATCTCATTGCGTGAAGACGTTTCAAAAGCACGTCTGTGTTCAGCGCAAAGTCCAAACTCAGCTCCTGCATTTGCAGTTTCCACCAGCAGGTGGCGATAAATTCATGTGCAAACTCTGTAAATATAGAACATCTAATTACGTCCATGACGATCACTGTTGTAGCCGTTTAAAGAAACAGATATTAATGAGATTTGTGTTAAACTATTATGCGTATGGTAACAATATGTGTTGGTATTTTTCCACCTGTTATCATCGAGTGATTTTTAAGTCTGGATTTGGTATGATTTTTTTGACCACTTTTTTGTTTTTGTGAATATGAATTTGTTTCATTTGAAGGAGAATTTAAATTTTAAATGTTTTGGGTTTTAATTTTTTTTAGTTTTACAATAAAAAAAATAAAAATCGAATCGGTAGAAGTGTGTTTCGGTAGAACAATATATCGGTTTTCTCGATTAATCGGTGCCGATAGGAACTATCAGTTATCAGTCAAAATCTGTTGATAGTTTTTTCATCGTTTAGTCATTTCAAAATAAGAGTCCCAAGTGTGTTTTGGGCTTGTTTATACACAAACGTCCTGCGTTATGCACCGAAATTGTAATTTTAACGTTAAAATTAACATAAAAACTTTAAAAATTACTATTAGGATTTTGGTTGAACCAAAAAAAACACATCTGGGATTTTATTCATTTTGGACTCTTTGTCTTTTCCCGCCATAATAAACTAAAATTATACTATTTATTTTCACATTCTATAAATAAATTTGAAAAACTAGCGGCCGATTAATCGTTTATTTGCATTTCCCACCACCTTCGTTATCGTATTGGCAAAATCCACAATCAGTCGAACTCTTATTATATACTAGCCAATATTTGTGTGTCAGTAGTTGAAAATGAATAATAATCCTCACATTAATGCACAAAATAATGTAACTCCATATTTCTATTCTTCTAATTCATTGCACACAGTCCGTTTACAGCAGCAACTTCATATGAATGTTTATATCGCTGATGCTTGAGGGAATGGACTATATAATAGGATGCAAACGCTGCAATAACCGGAGAAGAACCTCCGAATTAAACTGCACTTGACCCGACCCATTAGCACTGTGCACGTGCACTTGCACCAAACACACTTGGGCCTAGACTTAGCGCAAGCTTACATGAAAATACCAAAACATGCCATGCCCGCTGACTGTGCACATATGACACCGTGACGACTCGCTGATGTGGCTGTGGCGCGGCGCTTGGAAAAAGGCGTTCGGCTGAAGGCACGTCCAGTGTAAACAGTGTCGGGGAAAGTGGACATGATAATTGTCTTGCTTTCTTTATGTTGTGCTTGTTTGCTTGTCTGCTGTATTTACAGATGATTTCTGTGAAAGTGCATCATATATCATGTATAGCTAGAGAACATGTGTCGTTGACACTGACTGCATGTTAATATTCCTGTGTGAGGCACTTATTGAATATATTTCTCAGTCATCTGTGTGTCATTTTTACTAATGCAGCATCATGTTTTGTCCTCCACTCTCTGCCCTTGGACCTTCTCCTGTCTCTTGCTTTTGTGTTTATGTTCAAACGGCTTCAGGCGCAGGAGTCTCTTTGCGTTCCTCACTCTTCTGCCATCCTGCCTTTGGACTGACTATCTCTTGGCCTTTTATATTAATCCGTGGTAAGTAGCAGCGCCGATGCTGAGCGGCAGCAGACTGTAGCTGTAGAGCGACACCACTGAACATCGTCTTCTGCTCTTGCTGTGTTTTCATTCACGATTGTGCATTTTAAATCACACGTTCATAACGGAAATCACGCTGTTCTCAAAGCGCTCTTATGTGCATTGAACGCTGCTGATACAGATGGCGCTAACAGCCGCTCTGCGTGATGTTTCTTCATTGAAACATCTGTAGCTTCAGGACTGAATCTCCTGCATGTTCTCTTGAGTGGATGCCGATTGAGGAAGCTCCGATCAGTGGTTTTTATGTCTTAAAGGAACTCATAATGCAGATTAGCCCACTGTAATGTGCACGCGCCTCTCGGTGGTAAACGTGTGCTCACAGTAATGCGCTCACAGGTCTATGGGGTAAAACTTTAAATACTCACAGTTTTGTGAGCATGACTTGAGTCACTCTTTCTATTGACAATACAAATGAATGATTTATCTTGTATTTTACCGTGTCCATGTAAAGCCGGTAATCACGGCAGCGTTTGCATGAAAATACACACAAGGATACTTTATAAAAATCAGTAAAGGATTGTTTCCATGGAGTAAATTCCACCCATTCACGAAGACAAATACCCCAGCACTAAAATATCAATTTACTGTTACCGTTTTACACTGTAAAAACATCTGTTACTTTTACGGTAAAATACTGGCTGCTGCGGTTACCATCAATTTACCATAAGAAATACAGTTACTGTGTTACAGGCGTTACAGGATGTTGATGCCTGTATATTTTACGGTTATTAAATGATAATTAACTTGATATACTAATCTTCTGGGACAATTAAAGTCTGTTTTAAAGTGTATTATTAATTACCGTAGTAACTACAAAAGGTCACATGATGACTTAAAGTTCATCAAGAGTGTAATCAGATTACATTTTCTGACTTTCAATTAAATTACTTTTTGTAATCAGATTACATTTACTGACGTTCAATTAATTAAATAACTTTTTGTAATCAGATTACATTTACTGACTTTCAATTAAATAATTTTTTGTAATCAGATTACATTTACTGACGTTCAATTAATTAAATAACTTTTTGTAATCAGATTACATTTACTGACTTTCAATTAAATAATTTTTTGTAATCAGATTACATTTACTGACGTTCAATTAATTAAATAACTTTTTGTAATCAGATTACATTTACTGATTTTTCAATTAATTTTTGTAATCAGATTACACTTACTGATTTTCATGAATTAAATTACTTTTTGTAATCAGATTACACTCACTAACTTTTAATTAAATAACTTTTTGTAATCAGATTACATTTACCGATTTTTCAATTAATTTTTGTAATCAGATTACACTTACTGATTTTCATGAATTAAATTACTTTTTGTAATCAGATTACACTCACTAACTTTTAATTAAATAACTTTTTGTAATCAGATTACATTTACCGATTTTTCAATTACTTTTTGTAATCAGATTACATTTACTGACTTTCAATTAAATTACTTTTTGTAATCAGATTACATTTACTGACGTTCAATTAATTAAATAACTTTTTGTAATCAGATTACATTTACTGATTTTCAATTACTTTTTGTAATCAGATTACACTTACTGATGTTCATGAATTTAATTACTTTTTGTAATCAGATTACACACTAACTTTTAATTAATTTAATGACTTTTTGTAATCAGATTACACTTACTGACTCAATTAATTTAATTACTTTTTATAATCAGATTGCATTTACTGACTTTTAATTAATTTAATTCTTGTAATCAGATTACACTTATTGACTTTCAATTCATTTATATCATTATATGGTTTAGATTATTTGAATTATGGCCCCGTAACGAGTCATTTTGAAGGAGAAATGTGACTGTTTGACAATGAACAAGAAAGAAATATAGACATTATTTTTAATTTGTTGTGCGGAAAAGTGTTTTAGAAAGTAACTTAAAGTAATTAGTAATGTGATTACTTTTCAATTACATAATTAAGTAATCTGATTACAATTTTAGAGACATAAATAGTAATTTGTAGTGGATTACTATTTTTAAGTAATTTCCCAACTGATTATAAAATATAAATACGATGGTCACGCAGGTCATTTTAACAATAGTTTACCGTGGGCGTCTCTGGGTATCTCAGCGAGTATTGACACTATCACACCTGGAGTCACGAGTTTGAATCCAGGGCGTGCTGAGTGACTCCAATCAGGTCTCCTTAGCAACCAAATTGGCCCGGTTGCTAGGGAGGTTAGAGTCACATGAGGTAACCAAATTGGCCCGGTTGCTAGGGAGGGTAGAGTCACATGGGGTAACCAAATTGGCCCGGTTGCTAGGGAGGGTAGAGTCACATGGGGTAACCAAATTGTCCCGGTTGCTAGGGAGGGTATAGTCACATGGGGTAACCTCCTCGTGGTCACTATAATGTGACTCCAGTCAGGTCTCCTTAGCAACCAAATTGGCCCGGTTGCTAGGGAGGGTAGAGTCACATGGGGTAACCTCCTCGTGGTCACTATAATGTGGTTCTCGCTCTCGGTGGGGCGTGTGGTGAGTTGTGTGTGGTTGTCGCGGAGAATAACGTGAAGCCTCCACACACGCTACGTCTCCACGGTAACACGCTCAACAAGTCACGTGATAAGATGCGCAGAGGCAACTGAGATTCGTCCTCCGCCAATATATATTTCTTTTTTACCGTATATGTTAAGGTGTATACATGTATAATAATGTATAAGCTAAAATGACGGATGTTTTTCACAGTGTAGGATTAATCAACAAAAACACGAGCTTCAAGTCTCTTTAAACCACCAGTACACTTGCCCCATAGACTTCTATTATATCACTGTAAAAGTGATGAATCCTTGTTTATAATGAGGGAACGGATCCATATAATTCATAACATGTCACACAGATAGTGTACATGGAGCTTCACATGTGAACCCAGAACATTCCTGTACAAATGACACGCATGTTGTGTGTTTACAAAGACATGGACTGTCATCACTGATGTTTGTTCTGTTTGGATTGAGACATGATTGTTTTCACCTGTAGGAGCAAGACGGCACTTAAGAAGAGGAAACTAACCAGGTGAAATACTAATATTAAACATCATCATCATCGTGAGTCTGTGTTCTCAATCATTAGTTATTTAATCCATGCAAGCTGTTGCCAGATCATCTGTATCATTGTGTGTAGATGTATTATTCATAATAAAGATGTTTATTGACTGATGTCTGTGGTAATTAATGATGAAATATAGTAATTAAATGTGTGTTTTCAGTCCAGTTCAGCTCAGTGATTTTGACACGTACATCAAAGACATGAGCAAAGATTCGGCGTACAAGTTTTCCCTGCAGTTTGAGGTAGAACTCTTGTTTCTTTATCAGAAATTAATTCATGACAAGATGAAATTAATCTACGTTTGTGTCTGTGTCAGGAGTTGAAGAGTGTTGGTCTTGATTTGTCGCATGAAGCCGCTGATCTGCCCGTCAACAGACCCAAGAACCGCTACACCAACATCCTGCCCTGTGAGTGGTCAGCCGGCAATGCCCCGCCCACATACTCCTCACAGCACTGTGCTCATTGGCTACAGCATCTGTCACTCAATCATCTGAGTCATGCCTGTTGTGCAGAACCTTGTAAAATGATTGTGTTGTTTCACTCTCACTTCACTTTATCAATCGTCACTTAGTTATTTGAAAATGTCTTGCTAACGTTAGCCGTTGTTCACTGAGGGATTGACCGCTCAAAGATCATTTTGATGTTCTTTAACACTCTTTTTAAAAGTTAATATTATTACACTGGTTTCTGTGACTTTATCAAACAGGAATTCATTTTTTAGAGTCACACAAACCACCTAATAGCACAAAACATCACAGAACAACAACTGATATTTGTGTTGTTGTTTTTCCTCCAAACATGATGTCACTTCCTGGACTGTGATGTCATTAAGGAACCAGCTTAGTTACAGGAACAGTCTACAAACGACTAACAGTTGATAAGACCATACGGGGGAAAACTGTTCATTTGATTAGTAACTAAAATAATATTACCAAGAAATCATGTTTTGTTTGAAGTATTTCAATTTGAGAAATATAAAGATTTTTCATTGCAAAAATACCAACATCCACTAATAATGCTAACAAGTGAAATTATTTAAAATAGAGCTGTTAATTGATTAAAATGTTTATTGTAATTAATTACATGAGATGTTCACGTTCTCTCAAATTTCTTTTGTTTCCTGTCCAAAAAAACGGTTTGTTTGCAAGCTAACAATTAGCATGCAGTACCGACATTGGCCACCAGGTGCACTTTCTGTTCAAACGTCGTCCAGCAGTCTTGTTTTGTTCCTCGGTCTGTGAAATTCTCATAGATATTTACTTTAACTGACCCTACTACAGCGAGAGGCATCGAAACGGGCAAAAACATCGATCTAGCGCATGTTTACTTCATATCAAACAAATAAAAAAAGCACATTATCAATAGTAGCATCAATATTACCGGTGGTGAATGTCATCAATCACCCAGAAATAACTGCCGTTGTCACACTTGACAACTAATGCCATATGAAACACATGTAACCTGAGGTACACTACCGTTCAAAAGTTTGGGGTCACTTGTCTGAAATGTTTCTCATGATCTTAAAAATCTTTTGATCTGAAGGTGTATGCTTAAAAGTTTGAAATTAACTTTGTAGACAAAATATTATTCTGCCAAAACATATACATTTATTTAATTACAAATCTAAAATTTCCTAAAAAAAAAAAAAGTTTTTGAAATGGATCAAAATATGAAGAAAAGAAGCCAATAAGTGCCCAACATAGATGGGAACTCCTTCAATACTGTTTAAAAAGCATCCCGGGGTGATTCCTCAAGAAGTTGGTTGAGAAAATGTCACGAGTACATGTCTGCAAAATCTAGGCAAAGGGTGACTACTTTGAAGATGCTAAAATATTACATAGTTTTGGATTTATTTTGGATTTTTTGGTCACAAAATAATTCCCATATTTCCATTTCTATTATTCCATAGTTTTGCTGACTACTATTATTCTAAAATGTGAAATAAATAAATAAATAAAGAATGAGTAAGTGACCCCAAACTTTTGAACGGTAGTGTATATTCATTTAATTGTGAGATTTCATGTATTAGGAGACTCGCAAATATTATATACAGTTGAACTCAGAAGTTTACACACACTTTGTTAGTATTTGGCAGCATTGCCTTGAAATTGTTTAATTGGGTCAAATGTTTTTGGGTTTCCTTCCACAAGCTTCTCACAATAAGTTGCTGGAACATTGTCCCATTCCTGCAGACAGAACTGGAGTAACTGAGTCGGGTTTGTAGTCCTCGGATTGAGGTCAGGACTTTGTGATGCCGCTCCAATATCTTGACTTTGCGTCCTTGAGCCATTTTGCCCCAACTTTGGAGGTGTTCTTGGGGTCATTGTCCATTTGGAAGACCCATTTGTGACGAGCTTTAACTTCCTGTCTGATGTCTTGAGATGTTGCTTCAATATGACCACATAATGTTCCTTCCTCATGATGTCATCTATTTAGTGAAGTGCACCAGTCCCTCCTGCAGCAAACACCCCCACAACATGATGCTGCACCCCCCACAACATGATGCTCCACCCCACGATGCTCCACCCCACGATGCTCCACCCCACAACATGATGCTCCACCCCCACAACATGATGCTGCACCCCCACAACATGATGCTCCACCCCACGATGCTCCACCCCACAACATGATGCTCCACCCCCACAACATGATGCTGCACCCCCACAACATGATGCTCCACCCCACGATGCTCCACCCCACAACATGATGCTCCACCCCACGATGCTCCACCCCACAACATGATGCTCCACCCCACGATGCTCCACCCCACAACATGATGCTCCACCCCACAACATGATGCTCCACCCCACGATGCTCCACCCCACAACATGATGCTCCACCCCACGATGCTCCACCCCACAACATGATGCTCCACCCCCACAACATGATGCTGCACCCCCACAACATGATGCTCCACCCCACAACATGATGCTCCACCCCCACAACATGATGCTGCCACCCCCACAACATGATGCTCCACCCCACAACATGATGCTCCACCCCCACACAACATGATGCTCCACCCCCACAACATGATGCTCCACCCCCACAACATGATGCTGCCCCCCCACAACATGATGCTGCACCCCCTCAACATGATGCTCCACCCCCACAACATGATGCTCCACCCCACAACATGATGCTCCACCCCCACACAACATGATGCTCCACCCCCACAACATGATGCTGCCCCCCCACAACATGATGCTCCACCCCCACAACATGATGCTGCCCCCCCACAACATGATGCTCCACCCCCCCACAACATGATGCTCCACCCCCACAACATGATGCTGCCCCCCCACAACATGATGCTCCACCCCCACAACATGATGCTGCCCCCCCACAACATGATGCTCCACCCCCACAACATGATGCTCCACCCCCCCACAACATGATGCTCCACCCCCACAACATGATGCTGCCCCCCCACAACATGATGCTCCACCCCCACAACATGATGCTGCCCCCCCACAACATGATGCTCCACCCCCACAACATGATGCTCCACCCCCCCACAACATGATGCTGCCCCCCACAACATGATGCTCCACCCCCCCACAACATGATGCTCCACCCCCCCACAACATGATGCTGCACCCCCTCAACATGATGCTCCACCCCCACAACATGATGCTCCACCCCACAACATGATGCTCCACCCCCCCACAACATGATGCTCCACCCCCACAACATGATGCTCCAAAAGTGAGATCTTTGTCCCCATGTGCACTTGCAAACTGTATTCTGGCTTTTTTATGGTGGTTTTGGAGCAGCGGCTCCTTCCTTGCTGAGCAGCCTTTCAGGTGATGTCCATATAGGACTCGTTTTGCTGTGGATCTAGATACTCGTCTACCTGTTTCCTCCAGCATCTTCACAAGGTCCTTTGCTGTTGTTCTGGGATTGATTTGCACTTTTCACACAAACTACGTTCATCTCTAGGAGTCAGAATGTGTCTCCTTCCTGAGCGGTATGATGACTGTGTGATCACATGATGGTGTCTCCTTCCTGAGCGGTATGATGCTGTGTGGTCACATGATGGCGTCTCCTTCCTGAGCGGTATGATGGCTGTGTGGTCACATGATGGCGTCTCCTTCCTGAGCGGTATGATGACTGTGTGGTCACATGATGGCGTCTCCTTCCTGAGCGGTGTGATGACTGTGTGGTCACATGATGGCGTCTCCTTCCTGAGCGGTGTGATGCTGTGTGGTCACATGATGGCGTCTCCTTCCTGAGCGGTGTGATGACTGTGTGGTCACATGATGGCGTCTCCTTCCTGAGCGGTGTGATGACTGTGTGGTCACATGATGGCGTCTCCTTCCTGAGCGGTATGATGACTGTGTGGTCACATGATGGCGTCTCCTTCCTGAGCGGTGTGATGACTGTGTGGTCACATGATGGCGTCTCCTTCCTGAGCGGTATGATGACTGTGTGGTCACATGATGGCGTCTCCTTCCTGAGCGGTGTGATGACTGTGTGGTCACATGATGGCGTCTCCTTCCTGAGCGGTGTGATGACTGTGTGGTCACATGGTGTTTATACTTGTGGCACCTTCAGGTGTTTGGAAATTGCTCCCAAGGATGAACCGGACTTGTGGAGGTCCACAATTGTTTTCTGGGGTCTCGGCTGATTTCTTTTGATGTTCCCATGATGTCATGCAAAGAGACACTTAGTTTGAAGACCTTAATATATCCACAGGTGAACCTCCAATTCAGTGCACCTCCTATCAGAAGCTAATTGGCTAATTGTCTAAAGGCTTGACATCATTTCTGGAGTTTTCCAAGCTGCTTAAAGGCACAGTTAAGAAGAGTATGTAAACTTCTGACATGCAGGAATTGTGATTATAGTCAATTAAAAGTGAAACAATCGGTCTGTAAACAATTGATGGAAAAATTACTCATGTCATGCACAAAGTAGATGTCCTAAACCACTCGCCAAACTATAGCTAATATTAAATCTGTGGAATTGTTAAAAAAGTTTATGTAAACTTCTGATTTCAATGGTATGTTTCTTGCCTTGATTAAGATCTGCAAAACATTCATTCATTCATTCATTCATCTTCAACCGCTTATCCTGTACAGGGTCACGGGGGGCTGGAGCCTATCCCAGCTAACATTGGGCGAAAGGCAGGGTACACCCTGGACAGGTCGCCAGTCCATCGCAGGGCCACACATATACAGACACACACTCATACTCACATCCACACCTAGGGCAAATTTTTTGGAGACACCAATTAACCTAGCCTGCATGTCTTTGGATGGTGGGAGGAAGCCGGAGCACCCGGAGAGAACCCACGCAGACACGGGGAGAACATGCAAACTCCACACAGAAAGGCCGGGGCAACCGGGGTTTGAACCCACGACCTTCTTGCTGTGAGGCGACAGTGCTAACCACTGCACCACCGTGCCGCCCCGTGACCTGCGAGCGCGCGCTGGGGGTCCTACACACGGGTCTCGCGCCCCCAAGCCCGGTGAGGGGCGAGGGGAGCGCGGCCGCATCTGCAAAACATTGTTTATAAATTGTTATACAACTATAAATCAACAGATCAAGACATCTGTCACCTTGTAAGATTTTATGCTCATTGATAGTGGCACCTGCTGGCCGAGGTTGGTAATGCATGCTAATTGGTAGCTAGCAAGCAACAAATAAAAATATCATTGTGTTGCCTCTCAAGGACGAAAAATACAATGATTGTATGACAGGACCTGAAGGAAGGCACTAAGACACATACAAAAATCACTTATTTTGATCATTAGAGTTTATGAGTGCCACATGTGTGCCGTTTATCTGTGTGTTTCTGTGACTTTATTTGAGGTGTGTGTAGAGTTGTCTCATGAAATGTTTGTTTCGTCACAGATGATTTCAGTCGTGTGAAGCTCATTTCTTTGCACAATGATGAAGGATCAGATTATATCAATGCAAACTACATTCCTGTGAGTAATTGCTCAATATCAACATCATTCCAGTTCAGTGTTTTTAGGCGCTGCCATTAAAACTGTGGCAATTCTAGATGAGAGAGATGTTCTTTTGTCCCGTTGCACAGTTGTGTTGATGTTTTTGTAACTGTCAGTTGTGATTGTGTTGTTTTCAGGGTTATAACGCTCCGCACGAGTTCATCGCCACACAGGGGCCGCTGCCCGAGACACGCAATGAATTCTGGAAGATGGTCCTACAGCAGAAGTCTCACGTCGTCGTTATGTTGACACAGTGTAACGAGCGCAGGAGGGTCAGTTTCCATAGCAACCTGTTCACTGCCCTCCATTATTATCAGACTGCTGGAATGAATAACTATGAGATACTGTCATCAACGACACACATGACCTGAGCTTGTGTGTGCAGACCAACATGTGTCACGTGTGCTGTGTGTGTGTGTGTGTGTGTGTGCAGGTGAAGTGTGATCATTACTGGCCGTTCACCGAGGAGCCGGTGGCGTACGGCGAGATCACGGTCGAGATGATGTCAGAGACGGACTCGCCGGAGTGGACCATCAGAAACTTCAGACTGGGATATGTGAGCAATTTCACACTTCTCATATTGTGAAGAGAAAGATATTCCAGGTCACATTTCACCCCAAAATGAGCACGTGTGTGTGTGTGTGTGTGTGTGTGTGTGTGTGTGTGTGTGTGTGTGTGTGTGTGTGTGTGTGTGTCGCCCTCTGCAGGCTGATGAAACTCAAGATGTTTTACACTTTAATTACACATCATGGCCGGATCACGGTGTGCCAACAGTCAACGCCATCGAGAGCATTCTGCATTTTGTACAGATCGTTCGACAACAGGTGAACAGGACCAAAGGACCAATCGTAGTGCACTGCAGGTGAGGTCATACTTACAGGTGACCTTTGACCTTACATATATCCATCCATCCATCTATCCGTCTGTCTGTCTGTCTATCTACAGAAGCAAGAAAAAGTATGTGAACCCTTTGGAAATACCTGCATTTATGTATAAATTTGTCTTATAATCAGGTTTGATCTTCATCTTAGTTACACTAATGAACAAACACAATCTGTTTTCACTAATAACACACAAAGTATTGTGTTGGTCTTGTACATGTTAAAACATCATTCAAACATTCACAGTGTAGTTTGGGGAAAGTATGTGGCTAGTGATGCTAGGCTAGGCTAATGATGTCAACAAAAGCTAATTTGAGACAGTAGTTGGCAAACCTGCCATCCAAGTAATGAATCGAGATTGTAGGTGTGGGTTAGAGATACTTTGACTTATAAAAAGCACTTAAGCATTTGCTGACGTGGACCAAGAGATCTCAGAAGACCTGCGATCAAGAATTGTTGCTTTGCATAAAGCTGGAAAGGGTCACAGAGTTATCTGGAAGTGTTTCCTTGTGTAGTGACATCTTGTGATGTCACAAGCTCCACGAATACCAAACGAGCTCGGTTTAAATAAATGCTCATTTTCTGTTAGAGAGGAAGTTTTGAGTGCTGAAACTTACAGTATGTTTTTATAGTGCAATGACCTCTTGTATGTCAAAACATCAGGGACAATTCGATTGTCATGTCGTGACCCCTTTAAGGAGGGTTGTGTAAGTGTGTTCCAGGGTTCAAACGACCTTTTGTGTCTCATTTCTGTCTCAGTGCTGGAGTGGGTCGAACCGGCACATTTATCGCTCTGGACCGTCTGATGCAGCACATTCAGGAACACGAGTATGTGGATATTCTGGGAATGGTGTCGGAGATGCGCTCGCACCGACTGTCCATGGTCCAAACAGAGGTGAACATCTCCATCACGGTCATTCCAGCAGCAGAACTGTAAAGATCAATAAACATGGCTAATATAATGACTGAATGTGTGTTCAGGAGCAGTACGTGTTCATTCATCAGTGCGTTCTGCTCATGTGGAAGAAGAAGAAGCAGCAGTCGCACACCAGTGACATCATCTATGAGAACGTTAGCAAATCTTAATGAAGTGAGAACAACTACACAACTACTACACAACAACACAACAACTACTGCACAACTGCACAACAACTACACAACAACTACACAACAACTGCACAACAACTACACAACAACTATACAACAACTACACAACAACTACACAACAGCTGCACAACAGCTGCACAACTACACAACAACTGCACGACAACTACACAACAACTACACAACTATACAACAACTACACAACTACACAACAACTGCACAACAACACAACAGCTGCACAACAACACAACAGCTGCACAACTATACAACAACTGCACAACTATACAACAACTGCACAACTACACAACAGCTGCACAACTACACAACAACTGCACAACTATACAACAGCTGCACAACTATACAACAGCTGCACAACTACACAACAACTGCACAACTATACAACAACTGCACAACTACACAACAGCTACACAACAACTGCACAACTATACAACAACTGCACAACTACACAACAACTGCACAACTACACAACAACTGCACAACTATACAACAACTACACAACAACTGCACAACTACACAACAACTACACAACTGCACAACAGCTACACAACTGCACAACTACACAACAGCTGCACAACTGCACAACAACTGCACAACTACACAACAACTGCACAACAACTGCACAACTACACAACAACTGCACAACAACTGCACAACTACACAACAACTGCACAACTACACAACAACTGCACAACAACTGCACAACTATACAACAACTACATAACAACTGCACAACTGCACAATTACACAACAGCTGCACAACTGCACAACTACACAACAACTGCACAAATACACAACAGCTGCACAACTACACAACAACTACACAACAACTGCACAACTACACAACAACTGCACACACAACACAACCACTGCCAAACTGAACAGAAAATACTGTAAATAATAAATATGTTTCCACACTTTCACGTGGATGATGTGAGCTGACAGCTGTGTGTCTCCACTGGTTTCCTTCAGGTCCTGCTGTCAGATTCTCTTCAGCATTCAGAGAGACGTGTGACATCATCACCAAACAAACAAGCGGCTGCCGAGGAGAATCTTTGCTCATTTACTCCCCATAGAAGCTCTTCGTTAGTGGACCGAACAAATCAAATGCCTTAAAAACCTTCATCATCATCATCATCATCATCATGCGTCTGTGACGTGATCTGTGCCAGAACTGCCGTTTGAGAACTGAACCCTCCGCAGGCCGCCGTTCTGGCAGCATTTAGTGTTTAGTTTGTTAATCTCAGGATCATGTAGTGTATCGCTGCTGCCGCCCTGCTGGACACGGCAGTGTATATCATGAGTCCATGTCACACTCTTTCTGTTGTAGGTTTAGTTTCCAGGACAAACGTTGTGCGAAGAGTTTGCCGCCTAAAATTGTCACGTTTATTTTCATTGTGGCAGTTTGTCTGCGAATGTCCGTTAAAGTGACCACACACGTGAAATTCTTCTGACGACACGCCTTTAATATTGTCACTGCTGCACGCGTTTATGTGAAGAGTGTCGGAGGTACTTTCATTCACATACAAACAACAAGGAACGAGAGAAAGACGAGGATTATAAATAAGACTGTGTGTGTGTGTGTGAGTGTGTGCGAGTGTGTGCGAGTGTGTGTGTGTGTGAGTGTGTGTGTGTGTGTGCGAGTGTGTGTGTGTGCGAGTGTGTGTGAGTGTGTGTGTGTGTGAGTGTGTGTGTGTGTGTGCGAGTGTGTGTGTGTGCGAGTGTGTGTGTGTGTGAGTGTGTGCGAGTGTGTGCGAGTGTGTGTGTGTGTGAGTGTGTGTGTGTGTGTGCGAGTGTGTGTGTGTGCGAGTGTGTGTGTGTGCGTGTGTGCGAGTGTGCGTGTGTGACTGTGTGTGTGTGTGTGTGTGTGTGTGTGTGAGTGTGTGTGTGTGTGCGTGTGTGTGTGCGCGAGTGTGTCTGTGTGCGTGTGCGTCTGTGTGCGTGTGTGACTGTGTGTGAGTGTGTGTGTGTGCGAGTGTGTGTGTGTGTGTGTGCGCGAGTGTGCGAGTCTGTGAGTGTGTGCGTGTGAGTGTGTGTGTGTGTGTGTGTGCGTGTGTGACTGTGTGTGAGTGCGTGTGTGCGTGTGTGCGAGTGTGTGTGTGTGTGTGTGCGAGTGTGCGTGTGTGTGCGAGTGTGCGAGTGTGTGCGAGTGAGTGTGTGTGTGTGTGTGTGTGTGTGTGTGTGTGTGCGCGAGTGTGACTGTGTGTGTGTGCGAGTGTGTGTGCGTGTGCGACTGTGTGTGTGTGTGTGCGTGTGTGTGTGTGCGTGTGCGCGAGTGTGACTGTGTGTGACTGTGTGTGTGTGCGAGTGCGTGTGCGACTGTGTGAGTGTGCGAGTGTGTGTGTGTGTGCGTGTGTGTGTGTGTGTGCGTGTGTGTGCGTGTGCGTCTCTGTGCGTGTGTGACTGTGTGTGAGTGTGTGTGTGTGCGAGTGTGTGTGTGTGTGTGAGTGTGAGTGTGCGAGTCTGTGAGTGTGTGTGTGCGTGTGTGCGTGTGAGTGTGTGTGTGTGCGTGTGTGAGTGTGTGTGCGAGTGTGTGCGAGTGTGTGTGTGTGTGCGTGTGTGTGCGAGTGTGTGAGTAAGTGTGCGACTGTGTGTGTGCCTGCGTGCGTGCGTGCATGCGTGTGTACGCGCGTGCGTGCGTGTGTGTGCGCGTGAGTGTGTGTGCGCGCGCGTGCGTGCGAGTGCGTGTGTGTATGTGCGCGTGTGTGTGTGTGTGTGTGTGTGAGAGAGAGTGTGCGTTTGTGTCTGTGTGAGTATGCGCGTGTCTGTGTGAGTGTGCGCGTGTGTGCGTGTCTGTGTGAGTGTGCGCGTGTGTGCGTGCGCGTGTCTGTGTGAGTGTGCGCGTGCGCGTGTGTGTTAACAGCAGATTATCGACGAGGTTTTATCTGGATTATGTCAGGCGGTTTGTTTTGCACTGATCATGTCTGTGGCTGTAGATTGTGCGTTTAGTGTCGACACGGAACTGCAGACTTTGCTTCATCGGGAGTTTCAGTGACCGCAAACACGTGATCATATTGTCCCGATGAGTGCAGCTGATGTAAGGAAACAACTGTACATTAATTATCGATGCATTTGCACAATTCCTGAAGAATCCAGATGTTCTGCAGCTCGCGGATCATTCACATGTCACGTGTCGTCTGTCGTGTGCTGCTGTATGAACGTTGCATGCTGCAAAATGACAGAAATCAGACGAGTCTCATGTTCAGGTTCAGATTCGAGTTTTATTTGATCAGTCTCAAGTTTACAGACAAACCAATCTGACGACGTCTCGGTCAACGGGAGTTTATAATCCAGTCATTCGGGTTTGATGTCTGTAAATAATGTTTCTACAAGAAATGACTATAATCTGTCAGATTATACACGCCTATTAAAGGATGGAACTGAATCTGCACGGCAGAAATCATCTTTAATCTGTACTTTTGTCTTAAAACAAGATCAATTTACTTGAGAAGCAAATTAAGACATTAATACTGTAGAATAGATCTCGAAATTATTTTTCTTACCAATAGAAAATCATATTTTCTGGTTTTAAGCATAAATCTGATTGGGACTAAATGACGTGAGGTTTATGCTTTAACAATCAATCAATAATAATAAATAATCTGCCGAAGGGATTTGAAAAATAAACGTAAATCAAGTATTTGCTTCAGAAGTAAATTGATCTTAAAAACATGAAATGAATGCAGAGGTCGTTTCTGATCTGCAGTTTCACGTTTGGGTTTGATTTCTGTGTCCAAATCGATCTTGTCTTTTAGTGCCATTAGTGTTGTGTGACGTCAAGTATCGAACAATCGCCATCGCAGAGTTTTAATGTGTGTGTGTTTGGAAATAAACGTTTGAGTACTGATTCTTATGAGCCGCTGAATGAGGTGTTTTATTAAAGAAGAATTCACAATGATCTTGATTTCTGATTTGTTGACAGTAAATATAATCCTGTCTTTGCCTTGTATTTATGCCATAATATGCAAATATCATGAAAAATGATATAAATGACATACTCGAAGTGTAAACACACTCAGAACTTCCTCCCCACTCCAAAAACAGCATTTATGAAAACTAATATGCAAATATGATTCATTCCCAAACCAAACGCAAGTTTTGTGTACGGAAGCCCATTTGTGCCACATAAAAAGTGCTTTGGTAAATCAAAAATATGAGTCAGAATTACAATTAAAAAAAGTCAGAATTATGAAATACTTAGTCAAAATAATTAGATAACTTAAGTCAAAATTATAATATGAAAGGTAAACATGATGAGATGCTAAATCATATTTAATAGATACTAAGTCATAATTATGAGACTAATTTGGATTTTTTACATTTTTTAAATCTCATTATTTCTTAGTATCTCGTCATTTTGATTTTATTAATCTCATCATCTCATGATTAAGAATTTTTATCTCAAAAGTTTAACTTTTTAATGCCATAAATATGACTTTTTATTATTATTATTATTACTTTATCTCCAAATTTGGATTTTTATCTCATAATCTCATCATTTATTATCTCATAAGTTTGATTCACTAAAGAACTATTTTTTTAAGTGGCAGAAATGATCTTTACTGAATAGAGTTAAACTTTACTGAATTAAGACGTTTGCGTCATCAGAGTACTGATGCTTAATATTAATGAGCGTTGTGATGCGGGCGCGTCCACTGGCTAGTTTTGCTTTATGAGAAAAAGCAGAAATGTGATATGTCGAGCTCAGTCGATATGTGTCCTGTGACTTCATTACATACAACTGTTTGAAATGTTCATCGTGGAATATATTTTTTCTATAATAAGTGAGGCGGTAGGTATTAAAGGCTGATAACTTGAGCAGCGAGACGCGTCAACATCTGCCCAACCAATGGCGTGCGTTTGGGGGCGTGGTCACCCTTTAAACTTACCAATGGAAGACGGCGGGAGTGTTCCAACGGAATAAAGCTTCACAAAACAATCGATGTTTGAAATGTGTCGCACAAACTGTGAACATCAGACTGAAATGATCAGGAATCAGTGCCAAATGATCATCTGTTGGTTCGGGATGTTGAAGCAGCACAAGGTCTGTCACCCATTTCTGTTTGCATTCTCTCTGGCGTCATTAGTGATTAATTAGTCAATCACGACAACACAAAATCGCTAGCTCTCAAGATTTGAACGTATTTTATGATAACTTGTGTCAGGAGTGAACATGAAAACATGCGATCATGCTCGAGTTCAGAGCATAAAACCCTCTGAAGTTAAAAATAGCGATTTTTATCATTTTTCATGTTAATTAACTAAATCTTTTGTACACATGCGCACTACAGCTCATGAAACCCATTAAGCTTCTTCAGCAGTTTCAGTTACTGAGATGTAAAAAAAATCTTTGAAAAGTGTAAAGAAAAAAAAAAAAAAAAACTTATTGTAAATCATTTAATTGCGCAAGTATCTTCTTAATGCATCAGATACAAGTTAGTTTATCTTTTAAAGCTTTAGTATGTCACTTTCAGTGTTAAAATACTTCAATCCCAGTTTAATATACAGAGACAACTATTAGTAATAAAATGTTAATGTTCTCAAACTGTAAAACTGTTGTTGCTATGAATGATTTTTTTTGTTTTATTTTGTTTTTTGAGCGATCCGCCTCAACAATTAATGGCGTGGGTTGGGGGCGGGGCTATCTATTTCATTGACCAATGGCAGAATGGGGCGTATTCAAAAAGCTGTTTTGAAAACATTGTTTTTATTTATTCAATTTGGTGGCACTGAAATGACATACTTTTTTAATATCAATGATTTTAAAAGCATCAAAATGACTTTAATTAACATCAAACATCGATTGTCTATAAGTCAGTTTTATTATTTTTTTCAAATAATCCATAATATCCAAATTTACAAATTCATGTTGTTGTTGGTGTTAAGCTGTTATGCCATTTATGGTTGATTTCTAATAATTGTTAGTTTTTTTTTGTGGTTGACTAGAGATGTTCAGATTATTGGTAGTAGTTTTGTTTTTGTTGTTGTTTTAGTAACAAATTTTTCAGTCATGAAACAGATTTAAAATAGTCAAGAAACCCCATTTAAAATCATTGTATAACTTCACCTTTTATTAAAATATAAGATGGGCATTTATTTCTGTAAGTTGCTTGAAAAAACCCTTTTCTCCTTTTCTAACGATTAGTTATTTATTCGTTTATTTTTTTACTCATTTCGTTTTATGTCAAGCATTAGTGCAAAAAAAAATCGTAATAATTTAAAAAGAATGTTTGTCCCTTGATTTGACGTCATCGGTGTTTTCAATGTTAAAACGTGTATTTTGAAAATACAAAAAGTTGTGAAAATGACTTTCTAAGGTCAAAGTTCAGAGGAAGAGCTCAAATGTGCGCATAGTTGAAAAATTATTAATCTACTATTTTTAAAAATATTTTTTTTTCTAATGCCTGATTTAAATGTCAATGTGAAGGATTTTAATTTAATGGTATGATTTATCGATTTTAGTTTGATCAGTTTTGTGTGACACCAGCTTCAAATACAGATGTTCAAATACAATGCGAAGCGAGCGTTTCGCGCGGTGCGATTACACACAGTCGATGCGAATAGACATGAATGCGAATGACGGGACTCGAACAAGAAGAAATCCGCATGACGTGTTGTCGCGTAATCCTGTCAGCATTGAGATTGTCCAGATGTCACTGACGTACTGACGTAGTAGCAGAAGAAATCTGGAAAAATGGATGATAATATTGTCGTAGCGGTGTGTGGACACCCGGAGTTGTACGACACAACGTCATACATGTACAGAGACCGGACGAATAAAGAGGAAGTTGGACTTCCTGGTAAGTTCTGGAAATATGCGCGTCTACTTTACTATGAACCAAGTCGTAGAAGCCCCGCCTCCTGTCCTTTTCCGGAAGAGAAGCGGGAATACTCGCGGGTTCCCGTTGCTCGCATGAACGCCAGTTTAAACGCATAATCCAACGGTCAAACTCGCGCGAACAATGTGAGGCGAACATTTTCTTCGCGTTGTATGTGAACGCACCATAAGACTATTTGTCACTGGTGTTACAACCCTTTCCTCCTTTCATAAAACAAAATTAAATAATCATATAAAGAATAAGTCAAGTTGTTATAACGTTAAGATGTTAAAAAGTTGTTACGCTCAGCATTTATTGGCAAAAACTGAATGTACTATTTTTATATTTTTTTTATTTCAAGTTGAAAATTCAACCCAGTCAATTTAAAAAAAAAAAAAGTCCCAAAAAGAGTCTATTCTGGTCTTATGTTGATCGTTAAAGTCCGGCTTTATGCACAGAATAAATTGTTTTCTTGTTATTTTGGGGATTTTAGTTGCTAATTTGCTCATTTTAGACTCTTTTTTTTTTTTACATTTTCTAACGTTTATATTAAAACTATCAGCATCGGTGGACCTTGAATCCGCATCTGAACTAAAGTAGGATTTTATGGTCATCGATTGGTCAGTTGTGGATGACGTCACACTTGTGTGTGTTTCAGTGGTGCAGGAGCTGTTTGACTGGATTCATCGCAGCGGTCTGACAGACCGTTCTGTTCAAGACTTACAGAAGAAATACAGCCTGTGACCTCACAGTAAGAGGGGAGGAGTCTCACCTGTTTAAATGGGATGAAACATCTGTGACATGTTTGAATGTGCTCATTAAATATGTCTGATACCTCAAACTGGATCTCTGGTGCCTTTAAATAACTTCAAACTCACTTATGTTACAGAAACCGCATCATGTGATCAGGAGAGACGATCTATAACGACTGAAACACACTGCTCTCAGTCAGGTCCTCTGAATCTTCACTACAAATCTGCTCAACACACCTTCATTCATGTGAAGCTCTCAGTGGCTCAGGAGGCTGAGCGACACCAGTGAGAGACAGAAGATCGGAAGAGTGCTGGTTCAAGTCCCAGAAGATCATCGATGTCCCAGAACGGTGTCTGCACAAACACCAGCTGAAAAACTCATGACTCTTCATTTACACCAGAATAATGTTTATTTAGAAACTAAGTCGTTGTTCTCTCTTGCAGCAACATAACCGCTGCTGGATATTGTGTCCGAGGGGGGACGTCCGGATGTTTGACCCCCCCACTGTCGCTTGCTCATCCGGCCTGTCTCACCTCATCTGACGTCAGATCGCCCATCGACCATCATGTTTCCGTGACCAGGCCGGGTTTCGAACCCAGGATCCTCCACGCAAGGAGGACATGCTCATACCGCTGAGCCACTGGCACTTCCACACTAACACTTGTTTCTTTACAGACTTTATCTGAATTATTCACGTACAAACTGAAGAAACTAAAGCAGATTATCCGACAATATTAAAGTGAGTTTCCCTCGAGCGGTCGGGGACTTGTACCCGGAGTTATCCGCTCAAGGTGAACGCACCGCTACACCTGCGCCACACGAGTCTGTTTTTGGCAGCTTTGTCTTGTCAAACTCAAGAACTAAACCCAAATTTTCCCAAAGTTTGTTTAGTTCCCAAACTGGTATTTGAACCCGGATCCTCCTGCTGCACGCTCTCACCACTGAACCGCTGGTGCTTCTGTAAAATGTTTGTTTTTGGCAGCTTTGTGTTGTGTTTATACCGCTGAAGCACTCGTCTTTACTCAAACCATTAAACATTATAAATGATCTCCAGATGCGCAGAAGCACCAGCGGTTCAGTGGTGCGAGCGTGCAGCTTTTATACGGAGGATCCGGGTTCAAATACCAGTTTGGGAACTAAACAAACTTTGGGAAAATTTGGGTTTAGTTCTTGAGTTTGACAAGACAAAGCTGCCAAAAACAGACTCGTGTGGCGCAGGTGTAGCGGTGCGTTCACCTTGAGCGGATAACTCCGGGTACAAGTCCCCGACCGCTCGAGGAAACTCACTTTAATATTGTCGGATAATCTGCTTTAGTTTCTTCAGTTTGTACGTGAATAATTCAGATAAAGTCTGTAAAGAAACGAGTGTTAGTGTGGAAGTGCCAGTGGCTCAGCGGTATGAGCATGTCCTCCTTGCGTGGAGGATCCTGGGTTCGAAACCCGGCCTGGTCACGGAAACATGATGGTCGATGGGCGATCTGATGTCAGATGAGGTGAGACAGGCTGGATGAGTGAGTGACAGTGGGGGGGTCAAACATCCGGATGTCCCCCCCCGGACCTCGGACACAATATCCAGCAGCGGTTATGTTGCTGCAACAGAGAACGACGACTTAGTTTCTAAATAAACATTATTCTGGTGTAAATGAAGAGTCATGAGTTTTTCAGCTGGTGTTTGTGCAGACGCTGTTCTGGGACATCGATGATCTTCTGGGACTTGAACCAGCACTCTTCCGATCTTCTGTCTCTCAGTGGTGTCGCTCAGCCTCCTGAGCCACTGAGACCTTCACATGAATGAAGGTGTGTTGAGCAGATTTGTAGTGAAGATTCAGAGGACCTGACTGAGAGCAGAGATCACAAGTGTTACAGTCGCTACATGTGCTCCAACAGTAAAGGATCTTTCGAATGTTGTGGCACATGAAATAATCTTATTGTACTACAGTGAATGTTCTGATATATTTGTGTCTGACGTCACAGCTCATGATAGTCTCTAGTGAAGGTTTGACAGCATTATTATTGTGCTGCCAATCAGCGTCGCCATGATGTCATTTTCCTGCGGCACAAGAGTCACATGACGTTTTCAGTGTCCGTGAAACAATCACAAATGTATTAATGCAACACAAATATGACATTAATGATTTATTCAGCACACTCACTTTATATTTACAGTATAGTGTGGCAGTATTGTTCACCTTTAACCCACTGAAATATTTTGGCTAAACATCAGCCACAGTTCTGTCAGTATGAATCATGACATCATAATGACATCACATCACTATAACAGGCTAAAGAGAGAGCGCGGATACAGGAAGACAAAACTGCTAAATGTTTTTGGCCCAAAATCTGTCAAAACTCGATACAAGTTTGTGTTCAAAGTTTCCTTGAGTTTGATTTGGAAGACAAAAACAGGCAGATCGACAGAAACAATCAATGCAGATCGCGTGCGGCCACAAACTCTTGATTCTCTTTTGGCATTACAATCAAGTACAAAACAATCATGTCAATAAATATGATTTTTTATGCTAGTAATTAAAAAACCTACAGCTTGATAATGTCTCTTAATCTTCCATGTACATTCAGAGCGGACAGAAGTGAGTCTATAATCAGACAAACATGATTCAGTGATCGATCTCTGATGATGTCACGACTCTTGTAATGTTCTCTTGCTATCAGCCTGATCTTTTAAAGTAGTAAATATGAACATCAATATATGTGATTGTTTCGTGAGTCCTCGGATGTCGATTATGAAAGAACTGATGGCACTAAACTACATTCTGCTGTCGTATGAAACTATTGACATGCACATGTCTCTAGTGTAGTCAAACTTCCTGTCGGGTCACGCGTGTTCGTCCGCATCCGAGCCGGTTCCGTTATCAGATGGGTCCAAGAGTTCCTGTCGACGGCGCATTATGGCTGCAAACTGAGCGCGCTCTACAGCGTCCTGCAAAAGGTCAGAGGTGACAGAGGTCAGTGAGGGGGTCAATGGTTGCTCCCCTCATTGAACAACTCCACGCCAGAATCACTCGCTGCTACGGTCGACGCCAGTTTCTCCTGCCGCCTCCTCATGACCTCCTGAAGCTCCGAGCCAGAACTCCTCTACAGACAGACAGACAGCAGTGAGACACCTCACAGTTCACAGATCCAAAAGGAAGACGTGAGTATCAGACACATATTAACACACATATGTAACGTGTGTATGTAATTAACAAATGAAAGGAATGTTCGAGGTTCAGTATAGTGCAGAAGTTCTCCGTGAGTCTCCAGATGGACTCGATTCACACATCCGGGCTTGGAACAAGGAAGTAAACTATTGTGGGGAAACATAGCCGTGAACGGTACGTTTCACTGACATTCAAAAAGAGGAAAAAAAAAAAAAAAGAGTCAGAGCAGAGAAAAATGGCCCATTTACAGCAGCTGTATTAGAAACCTCATCATTTTTTGATCCTATTGTGTTCGGCTCATTTTTGACCTGGGATAATAGATAATAATGTTACCACATCGTTTCAGTACGGGAACCAAACTTTAAGAATTTGTCCAGACTAAAAATATTGGGGGTCTGGATATCTCAACGAGTCGTGAGTTTGAATCCAGAGCGTGCCAAGTGACTCCAGTCAGGTCTCCTTAGCAACCAAATTGTCCCGGTTGCTAGGGAGGGTAGAGTCACATGGGGTAACCAAATTGTCCCTGTTGCTAGGGAGGGTAGAGTCACATGGGGCAACCAAATTGTCCCTGTTGCTAGGGAGGGTAGAGTCACATGGGGTAACCAAATTGGCCCGGTTGCTAGGGAGGGTAGAGTCACATGGGGTAACCAAATTGGCCCGGTTGCTAGGGAGGGTAGAGTCACATGGGGTAACCAAATTGGCCCGGTTGCTAGGGAGGGTAGAGTCACATGGGGCAAACAAATTGGCCCGGTTGCTAGGGAGGGTAGAGTCACATGGGGCAAACAAATTGGCCCGGTTGCTAGGGAGGGTAGAGTCACATGGGGCAAACAAATTGGCCCGGTTGCTAGGGAGGGTAGAGTCACATGGGGTAAAATGAGGAGGGTTAAAATGAATGCCAGTGTAATATATCACAATGAATATTGTACATAAAAACATTTAAAAAGAGTTTCCTGTATTTATGCGGCTTTATAAGGTGGAAACACATCAGTGTGTGAAAAGAGTCCATGGAATGGCAAAAATAACCGTTTCCCAAACACTCCCGTCTGCCATTGGTCAGATAACAGATAAACATTATGTATGTTCTCACAACAGAAACTATGACTGACTCCACGGAGGATTTCTACTGTTTCAGTGAGCAAAACTTCTCTTGATGAAACTCACTTTTCTGACTTCAACTAAAGGAAAAGGGAAGTGCTGCCTCTGTTTGAGCAGTTCAACACAGCAGCAGTCAATGACGTAATATCAGCCGTTTATATGTCACAGCTGTGGTGTATAGAGCTTAACTCTGAACCCGGAACATTCCTTTATAAAAAGCAGCATACAGTCAAAACTTCAATACCTCAAAACAACTGCAGCGTGATGATGATGAAGAGAGAGGAAGAGAGAAGAAGTGAGTGAAAGACTTTCAGAGCTTCATGAAGGCTGTTGTGAATGAAACTAACATGATTCTGTAATGGGACGCTTTGGGAATTGTGAGGTGCATTTTGGGTTAGCATCTATTCTTAAACTATGACTAAAAGAACGAGACACAAACGGCAGGAATCTATAAATCTACCGTATCTATTCAAGTACTGAATGTGCTAATTCAGATTTGAAATAGGGCTGTGTATAAATACTGATTTCCCATCTCCATATCCATCGATCTTTTAGATCCACACAATCATCTGTCATTGAATAATGTCTCTTAAACTCTTTCTGTTCAATACAGTCAGTTGTGGGTCAACATATATCACATATATCACAGATGATGTGCAGATACTGATTATTAGCATGTGTTCTACAAATCAATGTTCATATTTGTTAGTAATATAAATCATGCATAGGGTTACTACAAATTATGCATTAACCTTTTAAGCTCTGAAGGTATTTTTAAGATTTCCTGTTTCAGTGGCATATCCAAAACGCTTATAACTCGATATAAAAAAAGTGTTTGGTATCATTATGAAAACATTTAAAATGTTTCTCCAAACAAATAAAAGATAATAATTGTACATAAGAACTAATTCCACATGCAAACACAACAATGACTAAAGGTTTGCATAGCATGCAGACATGATTTTAGTCATGATATTTCACAGAATGAGTTTCATTCTGTGTCATTTGAGTCATCATTGAGTCTGTGTCATGTATTTGGCGCCATCTCCTGGTGGTCATATGTAACATTGTGCTTCATGTGGATTATCTAATGATCAATACATCTGATTATCTTGTGTGTGGACTCATTTGAAAGATAATCATCTCATTCAGTTTCATTCTGTGTCATTTGAGTCATCATTGAGTCTGTGTCATGTATTTGGCACCATCTCCTGGTGGTCATATGTAACATTGTGCTTCATGTGGATTATCTAATGATCAATACATCTGATTATCTTGTGTGTGGACTCGTTTGAAAGATAATCACTGACTCTAAATAATGATATGTGATGTTTTATGTTCTGTTTATATTTTGTGAAGTTATAAGCGGAAACGCTGCATATAAGCAACACCAACATAACAGTCAAAGACATATATTTAGCTGTTACTCGCTATATTTTTATCTGTGAGTAAAACAAATAGGCTGGTTGTATTTTACTCTTTATGAGCTTTCCAACAACATATGACACATGAATATTTTATCAGTTTGATGTTTAGCAATAATATGTGCAGTGCAACATTATTAATTAATGATAAAAACGGACACTTCTGATTTATCTGTAAATTTTAAAGCACTTGTTCAGTTTTGGTCATAATATCTACATGCATTGTAAAGTAGCGCTTATAAACTTATAAACGACCCATATTTTGTGTTGGTCAAGACTGCAGTTATTCATATTTTAACTATTATGTTCCCGCTAGCGAGCCCCCATTTGAGCTTAAATGGTTAAACATGTAATAAAAGATAATATTTGCAATATAATATCGAATACATAGAATTTGTAAATTTTTCAAAAACTAAAATGTGATAAATGATGCAAATCTAATAAAATATAATTGATCAAATGTATATGTGTGTATATTTCCTAGTTAGACGGTCCCCTGTGTAATTAGCATCATTAGCTGGGAAATCCGTATCAATACCAGCCCTACTGTCCAACTAATCTCTGTTGGTTAAAGTCAATGTAGAAAAACAAGAATGATTATCAATCATGAGTCTATGAACGACACTACGGTCTGCTGTGGAGTATTCCCAACAGCATCAGATCAGCCCTGGATTGATCTATCTGCCTCACTGTCATGATCTAAAGTACCTTCAGAAGAACACTGGTGTCATGTGAAGATCATGTGGAGGTCAGAAGAACACCTGCAGGCAGCAAACACACCACACAACACACAAACACACACTCGAAACTCACACTAACAAACGACTTGAAGGAGCCTGATTGATGGGTGTCATGTGACCTCAGAGATTCTAGAGTTTAAAGGTCAGAGGAATGGAGAGTGAAATGAATGAGAGAACACAGCAGATACTGACTCACCTCGAGAGCAGCTTTCTGAACGGTGACCTGACTGTAGACTCGAGCGCCGTCATCAGGACACACCGTCTTCAGCTCGTCTTTATTCAGAGAGAAGAGTTGGGCGCCCGTCAGCACGCCCAGACTGTTGATCGTCCTGCGGAGATTCACACACATCATCATCATCATCATCATCATCATCATCTGACACAACGTGTACAAATCACTTAATACTTTTATTATATTTATGGTACCTTTGATATTTGTGTAACATTTTTATGATACTTTTTTAATACCATGATACATGAAACAGTCAATGGATGTATAAAGGAAGCCCCGCCTTCCAGGTAAAAGAGCCAATCACCTTTTAGATACAGACATCACCTGTCAATCAACTCGCTAACACGCATGCACATTTCGTGTTGAGTGAAACGTGGTTGATTCATGTGCGTTTAGGCAGAGGGGTTATAAGACTAGTCGTCCACTGGCCATGATGCAGGGTCGACGGGCACCGCACACGATGGCGCATGTGATGCAGGGTCGACGGGCACCGCACACGATGGCGCATGTGATGCAGGGTCGACGGGCACCGCACACGATGGCGCATGTGATGCAGGGTCGACGGGCACCGCACACGATGGCGCATGTGATGCAGGGTCGACGGGCACCGCACACGATGGCGCATGTGATGCAGGGTCGACGGGCACCGCACACGATGGCGCATGTGATGCAGGGTCGACGGGCACCGCACACGATGGCGCATGTGATGCAGGGTCGACGGGCACCGCACACGATGGCGCATGTAATGCAGGGTCGACGGGCACATTTTAATACATTTTTAATGTACTTATGACACTTTTTTGATACTTTGAATATATTTTATGATACTTTTAGATTTTTTCATGATTATGATGATTAGTTTTGGATCTCGACAGCTCCAGGTCTCAATAAGGAAAAAGCAAAGTCAACATTCTGCTAAACCTCTTCCTTTGTGTTCTACAGTAAGTCATTAATGTTTGTAACATGAATGCAGTTTTATTGCACTGCTGATGTAAAACAGAGACATGTGACTCACACGGCACTGAATCCTTTGAGCTGTAACCAGGTCTTCACCTCGTCAGGTGTGGAGTCATACGTGATGTTCACAGACGACAGACTGCTGCTGCGAGCAGGAGGCTGAAACTTCTTCTGTGCGCTGCGACCCAACGTCAGTCTGTGCAACAACTCATCCTGAACTTCCTCCATATTAGACTTACGACCTGAGAGACAAACATGATGAATTATGAGGAAATGTGAATGATGTTTCAATAATGATCAGCTCTGGGAGGAATTACCCCTGCAACATCAGCAGTTTCTCTGGATTTACTCTTTATAAGTGTGTGTTTGAGTAGAACTAACATGTTTTATTCTATAAAGTACTGACAAAATTTATTAAGATCATGCCAACAGTAATGTGAAAGACTGGCAGAGATCATTCCAACAGTAATGTGAAAGACTGGCAGAGATCATTCCAACAGTAATGTGAAAGACTGGCAGAGATCATTCCAA
Organism: Moxostoma hubbsi; assembly: GCA_032164185.1. NCBI lineage: Eukaryota > Metazoa > Chordata > Actinopteri > Cypriniformes > Catostomidae > Moxostoma > Moxostoma hubbsi. The sequence goes on from JAVLUX010000041.1 coordinate 19,720,564, forward strand.
CAGTAATGTGAAAGACTGGCAGAGATCATTCCAACAGTAATGTGAAAGACTGGCAGAGATCATGCCAACAGTAATGTGAAAGACTGGCAGAGATCATGCCAACAGTAATGTGAAAGACGGGCAGAGATCATGCCAACAGTAATGTGAAAGACGGGCAGAGATCATGCCAACAGTAATGTGAAAGACGGGCAGAGATCATGCCAACAGTAATGTGAAAGACGGGCAGAGATCATGCCAACAGTAATGTGAAAGACGGGCAGAGATCATGCCAACAGTAATGTGAAAGACGGGCAGAGATCATGCCAACAGTAATGTGAAAGACTGGCAGAGATCATGCCAACAGTAATGTGAAAGACTGGCAGAGATCATGCCAACAGTAATGTGAAAGACGGGTAGAGATCATGCCAACAGCAATGTGAAAGACGGGCAGAGATCATGCCAACAGCAATGTGAAAGACTGGCAGAGATCATGCCAACAGTAATGTGAAAGACTGGCAGAGATCATGCCAACAGTAATGTGAAAGACGGGCAGAGATCATTCCAACAGTAATGTGAAAGACTGGCAGAGATCATGCCAACAGTAATGTGAAAGACTGGCAGAGATCATGCCAACAGTAATGTGAAAGACGGGTAGAGATCATGCCAACAGTAATGTGAAAGACTGGCAGAGATCATGCCAACAGCAATGTGAAAGACTGGCAGAGATCATGCCAACAGTAATGTGAAAGACTGGCAGAGATCATGCCAACAGTAATGTGAAAGACGGGCAGAGATCATTCCAACAGTAATGTGAAAGACTGGCAGAGATCATGCCAACAGTAATGTGAAAGACGGGCAGAGATCATGCCAAGACACATGAGAGCTGTGATTGTAAATCAGGATTATTCCAGTAAATATTGATTTCTGGACTCTGTTAAAACATGAATATTGTGCTGATTAATAATGAATGTGAACTTGTTTTCTTTGCAGTATTCCAGGTCTGCAAACACGCCATCTTTGTGTCATTTTCTGCAAATAAATGCTGTAAATGACCATATTTATATTTGGAATTTGGTAGAAATGTTGTCAGTACTTTATAGAATAAAACATGTTCATGTTTCTCAAACACACACTTATAAAGAGTAAATCCAGAGAAACTGCTGATGTTGCAGGGGTAATTCCTCCCAGAGCTGTATGTAAGCGTGTATGCCGTACGGTTGGCAAGCGCAGGTCGTTCTCTCTGATGTTCTCTCATCGTCACGCTGTCGTTCTCACTGCTGTTGTCTGCCGTTTGATCGCTGTTGTTGCTCTGAGGGTCGGTGGCCGGCGGCGGGGCAGATGAGGGGGGCAGAGGGGGGGTGGGGATCTGCACTGGGGCAGGAGGAGGAGGAGGGGGTGTCGGGGTGGGAGGAGCAGGTGTCACCGCTGGTTTGGGCACATAGTCTGATCGCTGTTTCTGTCAGAGAGCGAGTAACATTACATCATCTGAACACTACACCACATGTTTTGGGCATTTTACAACATTAAATGGATATGCTATTTTAGTCAAACTGACTACAAGGAATGAATATGACATGATTATGACAAGAACTGTAAAAATGACCGTTGCTAAAGTAACGTTTAAGTGTGTTATAGTTATACTTAAACAGTGTGACAGTTGCACATTTGAAATGATTGTTGTGTCACATTGATGCACATATATTTTAATGCAGTTTTAATTTTTAACTTACTGAGCGACATCAAAATCATTTTCTGTGACAATCGACAACACAGAAGCTTAAATTGTGTTTAACAGAAAACAAAAAACATTTTATTAAGTTCGATTACCAAAAGTGTTTTGGGTCATTAGAGACCTGAGATACGTAATAGTGTCTTTTTTTACTTCTTTTTTTTTTGCACTTCCATAAATTCTATTTGTATGATTATTTCATAAACAAGTTTACTATCACAAGATATCTATTTCTGTGTTTATTACAAGACAAATGAGTACTATATTCATACATTTGTGTGTAGAGTATGTGTAGATCATGTGTAGATCATGATCGTGTGTAGATCATGTGTAGTTCGTGTGTAGTTTGTGTAGATCGTGTGTGACAGATGCAGAATATAATAGCACTGTGTTATTGCATGTCAAAATAATCAAGTTACCTCGTTTAACTCGCCCAGTAATTGCTTTAGAGAGAGACGGACAGTTAAATGAAAGAAATAATGATTGAAATTCAGCAATGAAACCACACACACACACACACACACACACACACACACTGCAAACTAAACACACACACACACAGCAAACTAAACACACACACACACAGCAAACACACACACACACAGCAAACACACACACACACACAGCAAACTAAACACACACACACAGCAAACACACACACACACACAGCAAACACACACACACACACAGCAAACTAAACACACACACACACACACACACACAGCAAACTAAACACACACACACACACACACACACAGCAAACTAAACACACACACACACACACAGCAAACTAAACACACACACACACACACACACAGCAAACTAAACACACACACACACACACACACACAGCAAACTAAACACACACACACACACACAGCAAACTAAACACACACACACACACACACACACAGCAAACTAAACACACACACACACACACACACACAGCAAACTAAACACACACACACACACACACACACAGCAAACTAAACACACACACACACACACACACACAGCAAACTAAACACACACACACACACACACACACAGCAAACTAAACACACACACACACACACACACACAGCAAACTAAACACACACACACACACACACACAGCAAACTAAACACACACACACAGCAAACACACACACACACACAGCAAACACACACACACACACAGCAAACTAAACACACACACACACACACACACAGCAAACTAAACAAACACACACACACACACACACACACAGCAAACTAAACACACACACACACACAGCAAACTAAACAAACACACACACACACACACACACACAGCAAACTAAACACACACACACACTGCAAACTAAACACACACACACACACACACACTGCAAACTAAACACACACACACACACACACTGCAAACTAAACACACACACACACACACTGCAAACTAAACACACACACACACACACACACACACACTGCAAACTAAACACACACACACACACACACACTGCAAACTAAACACACACACACACACACACACACACACACTGCAAACTAAACACACACACACACACACACGTTTACCTTAAACAACTCAAACTCCTTTTTTGGCATCAATAGCTTAAAGATGAACAGATGAACAAAACATAAATCCATGATGTGACTTAGAGATGAAATGAAGAAGAGAAAGTGAAATGAAAGCGCGTGATGATGATGTCACCTGTATGGTGTGGCTGTATATGGGCTCCCCGCGGCCCGTCACGTCCACTGCGCGGCTGATCTCCAGGATGTTGTTTGGCACGTATCCTGCAGCGCCTGCACCGTTCCGCACCTTCCACCACTGCTTCCTGTCGTCCAACACCTGACGGCCAATCAGATCGTCACATCTCTGAACACATGATCAACACAGTCACATACAGGGATAGTTGATCACATGACTGTACCTCCACCACCTCGTCTTTCAACACCGACAGCTCCGTCGCGTTTCTGGCCACAAAATCATATTTGGATTTGGCAAAGTTTCTGGGCTGCGTTCTGTCATGAGCGTCCACATTTCTGCGGAGAAACAACCAATGAAACACCACACACACATTTAAACACAGGAAACACACTGTAACGTTCTCAAATCGAAACCTGCAACAGAGTTTTCTAAGATCTAATGGTATGGGACTACATGTGAGCACAGACATACAGGACATCATCACGAGAGTGAATCTAATGAAATACAGGTGGAGGGTTTGGACCGCTGCAGCCGTGGAGGAGCGTCTCAAACGCGAGATGAGGAACCGAACACACATCTGAACCGGTTGATTGAGAGTTTCCAGCAGATTCAGAAGAGACAGACGTTCTACTGTAATTACAGTCAGTTGTGTGAAGGAAGAAACGAGTTAAAGCTGTTGAATTTAAGAGTTTAGTTCAGAAACTGAAGGCCCAAACAGAGACACACAGATCAGGACAGGAAGTGATGCGTGAGACGGTTCTCCAGCGCTGCGCTGCGGTCAGTGTTACCTATCTACATGACGGCTGACAGCGTGTTTAAAAGCCGCCACGGCCGCGTCTCGCTCCAGCAGGTGCAAACGCTTGTGTGATGTGTTCGTGAAGCCGTACCCATCTTTGCGGGAGAAATCATCGACCATCGGCGACTGCTGTCATGAACATAAATCACAAACATGTTTATTAAGGAACAGATGCAATCAATAAACAAACATGAAATCTCTACAAATACATTGAGTGTGTTTACATGCACATTCTGACACCAGTTATGATAAGCAGACCAGAGTATGTGAGCGGGTTTGGCAAACTTTGCACCCATCTACAGCTCCATTGTGATTTCAGTATGATTTTAAACATCACATGAAAAATAAACACTAGGAGAAAAGAGACAGTGTGCTTTATCAGAACACATTAGTCCAAGTCTATATTAAATCATCTATATTAGCATACTTTTCAAACATGTTGCCAACACCCCCCCCAAATAAAAACATTTACCAAAATTACCAAAAGATTAAAAATGACAAAAATTAATGAATTACCAAAATATATATTTTTTAATTAATTAATAATAAAAAAAACATTAATTCAAATTAATATTACCAAATATTTTTTTTTTACAAAACAAAAAAAATTAATTAGATTTAATGTTTTAATTAAATTGTCAAAATATTTTTTTACCAAAATGACAAAATTAAAACAAACATTTTTTTTTAAAATCTAATTAATAAATTACCAAAAGAAAAGAAACATTTTTATTTAATCAAATTAATAAATGTCCAAAAATATTTTTTTACCAAAATGAAAAATAAAAACAAATTAAATAAAAAGTAGAAAAAAGCTTCAAATTAATAAATTACCATGTGAAAAAAAAGAAATAAATAATAATAAAAAAAACATTAAATCAAATTAATCTTTACCAAAATTCTTTTTTAATCAAATTACCAAATGAAAAAAAATACAAAAATAAAAAAATATTAAATCAAATTAATAAAATTACCAAACGAAAAAATTAATAAAAATATATTAATTCAAATTAAAGCTGCAGTATGTAAAATATTTCTTGTAATATATTTTTTTGCCGCAACTTGAGCCCTTCCCGGACTTCCTGTGTTCCCTATTAAAGCCTGTCGACTGATTATAATGTGAAGGGAGCGGGTCACAGATGTGACGTTTATGCTCATGAGAGTCTCAGCACTTCTCTTCCGCTAATCAACAGCGACAACAAACTGCAACACTAGATAACGTTCTCTAACCCTAACCATCGGCAGGGCATTTGATTCCTGGAGAGACCTTTGTTCGGTTTTGGGGATCAAACCAGACCCTGAATTGGCGTTCTTCTTACTGGACAGGTAAACTTACATACCTGCAAACATGTGACATATAGTCCGTAAGGATTGATCCGGGTCATTTCAGCTAAACTACAATCCCACATGAGAGGTTTTTCCTGTATCGGGGTAAAGTCAGAAACGGTTCGACTCGTGTTAGATAACCTTAACCTTACCAGCGTACATGCTAATGTGCACACGTGTTGAGCGTAGCATGATTTGAGTGAATATCAGAGTGTTGATGTGCATGTAAACACTCATTATCTGTTGACATGATGAAACGGGCCGATTCAGTGAGATGTCTCACATCGAGTGGCGGTCTGTCTCCTGATCTCTGAACCTCGGCCTGGATCAATCTCTCTGCCAGCTGTGTCACTTCCTGTTCATGAGACACCAGCACTGGCGGCTCCCAGCCATCACGAAAGCACAAAGTGTGAGGAGGAAACATGTGATCCTTTGGCCACTCCAACCTGAGACAGACAGATTTGTTGTATTTTGTTTAATGCACTATTTGGATCACAGCACAGTTGTAAACGCTTCATGTTTGCTAATAAAGAACACGCGGGATGGACGCAGTGAGTTCAACATATCTTCAGTGAAATCTGTGTGTGTGATGTACCTGCACTTGGTCCATCCGTCTCCCAGCGTGACCCACAGGTGTCTCTCGTCTGCTGAACCTGCAGCATGCAGGAAGTCAATGGCTTCTCTGGTGAGCAGAGGAACGATCACACTTTTGGCCAGATCAACTCCACCTGACGTCTGGATCACCTGACACACACACAACACTTCAAACAATCACTTCATGAGTCATTTAGACATAAATACATTTACAATCGACTAGTCAGTGTGTTGAAACTCCTGCAGATGTGAGCACTTGGCCAACACGCGGTCTGGTTGAACATGCTTTTCGACTGGTCCCTCCTTTTCTTTAATAAAAGCACAAATGTGTGTTCCAGCGGGACACTCCAATGCAAGTTGGATATTTGGAGCGTTTAAAGACAGAAATGTGAAGCTTATAATCGTATAAAAGCACTTACATTAATTCTGCTGTTAAACTCGTGGATTATTTGAGCTGTAAAGTTTAAATGGTCATTTCAGTGTTTGTTGATGTTACGTCGTCATGGCAACGGAGTTGTAAAATTGTCTCTATCTTCACACAGATGTGGTTAATAAGTGATTTAATGACAGTAAAATCATGTTCACACACATATTGTTCATGTGTTTATACTGTTGAAACAGTATTTTAATGTGTACAGATTAAACCCCATTGACTTGCATTGGAAGTGTCACACACACACACACACACACACAGATTAAACCCCATTGACTTGCATTGGAAGTGTCACACACACACACACACACAGATTAAACCCCATTGACTTGCATTGGAAGTGTCACACACACACACACACACACACACACAGATTAAACCCCATTGACTTGCATTGGAAGTGTCACACACACACACACACACACACACACACACACACACACACACAGATTAAACCCCATTGACTTGCATTGGAAGTGTCTCACTGGAACACACATTTAAACAAAAGGAGGGACGAGTCGACATTAATCATCATTATGACACAAATGCTGTCAATTGAACTGAACTTGTATTAAACCGGGAATATTCCTTTAAGTTATGAATTGCAGTCTGAAATTTCAGAACACACAAAATAAAGCTTGCGTTGTGAGATGCGTCTGAATTCACGTACTTTTGTCAAACATGTTTTGGCCCTTCGGCTGATTTATTGTCTTGTTCAAAACACAGCCATTAGTTGCTTTAAAGTGGATGGATTTAAAGAAGGGTTATACTGAGGTCAGGCTGATCTAATGTATAATTTTACCATAAGTAGTGTCAGCCTGACAGTGTGTTTAAACACCTCTCTTAGAGGTTGTAATTAATTACCTTTACAGCTCCACTTTCAAAAATATTAGACCTAAAAAAAAAACTAAAAATTAATTCTACTTGGTTGTTGGATAACTAACCCTAACCAGCCTAACCCCAACCCAAACTAATCCTGACCCAATTTAACCCAAAATAACCCATACTAACCCTAACCCTAACCCAGACTAACCCTGACCCAATTTAACCCAAACTAACCCTTACTAACTCTAACCCTATGTAGCCTAACCCCAACCAAAACTAACCCTGACCCAATTTAACCAAAATGACCATGACCCAAAATAACCCTTAACCAAAACTAACCCACACAAACCATAACCCAAATTAAACCTAACCCATCTTAACACTGACCCAATTTAACCCAAACTAACCCATACTAACCCTAACCCAGACTACCTCTAACCCAACTTAACCCTGACCCAATTTAACCAAAATGACCATGACCCAAACTAACTCTAACCCAAACTAACCCTGACCCAATTTAGCCTAACCCAACCCCAAATAACCCTTAACCAAAACTAACCCACACAAATTGTAACCCAAATTAAACCTAACCCAGACTAACCCTGACCCAACATAACAAAACTGACCATAACCCAAACTAACCCTGACCCAATTTAACCCAAACTAACCCATACTAACCCTAACCCTAACCCAAACTAACCCATACTAACCCTAACCTAAATATACCCTAGTTCTGACCCATCTCTATCAGTAACACAGACAGCACACACATTCAAACTGAACGCTACAGTATCATCAAACAGAGGAAGTCTTACCAGTCTGAGAGGATTAAACAGGAAGTGAACCAGATCCACAGCGCTTGGGTTCTGAATGTGATTCTTCAACTTTCCCTGAGACAACAAACAAAAATCACAACATGTCTAAACAAGACAGAGAATTACATACATCTTTATTATATGAAATTCTCCAGATGTAAAATATGATTATATTAATTATACAGTCCAACATCACTCTCAGTTATAATACAGGACAATGAGATTTAATCCTGGGTACAAAATATGGTACCAAAACAAGTTCCCATTAAATTAAACAACTGTGAATGTCACTCACCAGCAGGTTGAAGGCGTGTTTGAATTTCTGGAAACAGTCGACAAACTCGTCTTGAGTTGGTGGTTTTGCTCTGAGAGTCAAAACTCCCTCTGTTTATATCAACACACACACACAAACACCAGCAACAATCAAACACACAAATGACACCATCCGTCCCCATCATCAACATAAAGACTATAAAGAGTGAACGCACCTCCTGGCCCTTTCCTTTTACTCTTCTTAGATTTCTTTCGATTGTTGAGTTCACTAAAGGCTTCGGCAGCTTTCTGAAGTTTAGTGACGAAGTGTTCGATGTCGTCCAGGAGGTGATTCAGGATTTGCTGTAAAACACACGGCAGCATTTCATCATTTCATTATGCACTTAAATACACACACACACACACACACACACACACACACACGTGTGTGACGCAAACATTCATCTGAAACAACCCATTTAACTTCTGAAATGTGACACATTTCATGGTGAAACTCAATATTCAATGGGAAAAACTTGCCCTGGTGAACTGTTCACAATAAGAGCAGAAACAGGCATTAATAAAGTAAATAAAGTGCATTTCGACAATTTTGGTACGTCATTATAATTTTGTAGAGATTTCACACATGCTAAATAACACACTGGTGTATGATGGAGTGATTCGGGAGAAGCTGATGCAGACAGATGTTTGTGTTGTGTATCTGTTGTGAACACTGACGGACTCGTCTCATTGGCTGACGGACAGGAAGAGGAACAGGATGTGATGTATCAGTGAAACACTCACCACATCTCGGTCCACTTGTGCAGCGCTCATCTCTGGAAACCCGTCCAGCTCAGCGTGATGTCTCTGTTTATCATCTGAACACACACACATTTAACACATGCTGTGAGAACAGGAAGTGATGCGTCCGAGGAGAAACAGCAGATGCAGAATCACAAACATGAACTCAAGATAAAGACATCAAGACTGAACAATGAGCTGACAATGAGCACACACTCACACACACACTCTCACACACACACACACACACACTCTCTCTCACACATACTCACACACACACTCTCACACACACACCTTATCACCGATGGGACTTAATGATGACATCATGTTTAATGTGATGTTGCAGATATACTCTATGTATAGAGTATTTTCTATATATTTAAAAGAGAGAGAGAGAAAAGGATCTATATATAATGTCGTGGGATCTTCCAGTTGTAATATATTATATGTGTTTGTGTATATACGTGTTGTATATATATTCAAATTGATTGTTATTGGTTATTGTTTGGTCATCAGATGTGCTGATTTGTTTTGACTTGTTTTCTCTTTGTAACACCATGGTCAGGTTTGATTGCAGCATAGTGACATTATCTGCAAAAACAGATCAAAATAGCATAAAATCCCAAAAGAAATGCATCATTTTATGGTTCTTATTTCAGGGAATAAGATTTTGTACCATTATCTTCATATAACAAAAAAAAAAGTGTTACACGTCGGAACCTTCCGGTCAAAAATGACCGTGAACACCAAAGGCAGGTGGCATTTTTCAATACCATCAGAAGATTTTAATGAAATAATCATATAAAATAATAACATGTCATATGGCAAAGTATGCCAGTGTTGTTTAACTATGTTTGCTTGTTTACCCCACAGATATTACAAAAATATGATAATATTACAATTTCAGTTTTGAGGGAAGAATTCACAAAACCATGATTATTTGAAACCAGCACACGTGTACTTAAACGACTTACTCAAACATTACAGTACACTTGTGACAACGTGCCCCGTTCTCACCCCACATATAAAACTATGACTCACAGTCTTGCTGCTCATTGGTCCAACTGGCCACTCGACTCTTGAGGTTCTCTTGATTGACAGTTGCTGGAGGCTTGGGGGCGGGGCCTCCTGGTGGCGGCGGAATGGTGCCGTCACTCTTCAGGATCATTCTGACGGACACAGAGAAACGGATAATGAGTCACCATGGCAACAGCATCACAATTCATACAGCTGGTAAGTGACGATCTTACTTGAGCGCCTCCGGCCGTTTCTTCACTTTCCCGCCTTTGTGATCGCTGACGGCGCTCTCGATGTCCACGTGGATTAGATTGGCCTGAGGAGGTCACATGACATCATCATCATCAACACAAGGAAGAACAGTGCTGCGATGTGTGTTGTGAGAGTGTTTAAGTACCTTGATATCGTCACACTGGAACAGGTGCAGGTCCGGTTTGCCCTGTCCGGATTCTTTACACACCAGCGCGAGTATCGAGTCATAACTGCACGCGTTCATCACGGCCTGACAGTGCTGGATGGAACCCAGAGGAAAGTTCTCCAACTCATTCTGAAAGATCAAACTATCATTCATGTCCGTAGCGCTGCAGGATGACGGATCATTTAATACTTTGAGGTTTGAGGAAGTCGCTATGAGTAATATAGTGAAGCTTGACTTATAATGTGTAACATATGACATCTGATGTTTGCTCCGCACCTTGGTTTCACTGTCGATGAGGCTGACAGCTTTCTCGTCCACCTGTAGAATCATGTCTTGCGTCCAAACCTTCCCTTTAGCGTCCAGCAGACGCAGTTTTCTGATGCCGTCATCGATGGTCAACACGGCCTCTTTACGGTCCATCACAAACGTGGTCAGATGCTGCAGGAGACACAATCACAAACGACTGATTAGGGGTGTCAAATGTACTGGATCATTGGTACAAGTCGACGCTAAGATTAAAAAGATATTCTGCAGACCGACTCATTTCAGCAGCTTCTTTCCATGTCTGTGTTTTTGACCGTCTTGGCAAGATATAAATGTAAACACAGTCAAATATGTCTTATACATTTACACAGTGTGTAAAATATCTGACTTGAAGTGTTAATGCAGTCTATTAGACCTGCCGCTGTCTAGTATGTTCATATTAGGGCTGTCAATCAATTAAATGTTTTATGTAATTAATTACTGGCTGTTGATTTAATGCGATTAATTATATAAAAAAAAAAAATTGCGCTTTAAAAAACATTTATGCAAATATCATATTCCCGTTTCGTAATAAGGAAGATTCCTGAGCAATTCTCGCTTGTAGTTGCACTTGTTTCCTCCAGGGGGCAGTAAGTGAAACTCGCTGTATAGGCAACGAGCAGCTCATACAGAGAACAAACCGCACTTCCTGACAGCAGACGCACAAGATCAGGACATGTTCTTGTGTACAAACAGCTTGGAGTGCAAATCCCAACACAGGAAGATTCAAACTTTGTTTATGATGCTCCAAAAGTGTCCAGTCAGGTCTCCTTAGCAACCAAATTGGCCCGGTTGCTAGGGAGGGTAGAGTCACATGGGGTAACCTCCTTGATGTGGTTATCGCTCTTGGTGGGGCGTGTGGTGAGTTGAGCGTGGATGCCGCGGAGAATAGCGTGAAGCCTCCACATGCGCTACGTCTCCATGGTAACACACTCAACAAGTCACATGATAAGACGTGTGGATTGACGGTCTCAGACGCGGAGGCAACTGAGATTCGTCCTCCACCAACCGGATTGAGGCGAGTCACTACGCCACCACGAGGACTTATAGCACATTGGGAATTGGCCGTTACAAATTCGGGAGAAAATCCCAAAAAATAAAATAAATATGGATGCA
>JAVLUX010000041.1:19737675-19742675 GCA_032164185.1 Moxostoma hubbsi
TTACATTCAAAAGGTATTTTGATTACTGAAGAGTTTACATTAAACTAATTTACATTTAATTGTCACACGTTTCATTTTATATTTAGTCTGTTCAGTTAAAACACATTTATCCATATAGATGATCTGATCCAAAGAGCGTTTAAACAGCGGTGAAACACTTTCTTATGATGTGTTACATTCATACGAGCCGACAGAGAAGTACGTCTGAAGTATGTTTGCAGTACGTTTGAAGTATGTTTGCAGTACGTTTGAAGTATGTTTGCAGTACGTTTGAAGTACATGTGGTGGCGCGGTTACTCCCCTCCCTAGCAACCGGGACAATTTGGTTACCCCATGTGACTACCCTCCCTAGCAACCGGGACAATTTGGTTACCCCATGTGACTCTACCCTCCCTAGCAACCGGGACAATTTGGTTACCCCATGTGACTACCCTCCCTAGCAACCGGGACAATTTGGTTACCCCATGTGACTCTACCCTCCCTAGCAACCGGGACAATTTGGTTGCTAAGGAGACCTGACTGGAGTCACTCAGCACGTCCTGGATTCAAACTCACGACTCCAGGTGTGATTGTCAGCGGCAATACTCGCTGAGATACACAGACCCTTATTATTATATTTTTATATATTTGGCCTTTTTTTTTTACTTGAGTTTTACTTTACTAAGCTTGAGTAATCTAATGAAATATGGTACAAATTACATTTTACAGCATGTTCCTATAATCTGTAGTGGAATCCATTTTAAATGTAACCCTCTCAACCCTGATTATGAATGTATTCCAGTCTAAAGTACTATAGTTAATAGTTAGTAAACTCAGAGGTTTGAGAAACCCGAAAATTCTGTGCCGAAACGCATTATAATGAGTGTGCGTTTGAGAGCTTGAGATCGGTCTACAAATAAACGCAGAAAAACAAATGATTGGTTACAAAAGCGTTTGTGTGAACAGCCCCTTACAGTTGGTGGAGGTCTTTGGCCGTTGCGTCTTGCTCTCTTATAAGCGTTTCTCAAATTAGGAGTCGTTTAAATGCTTTGTCAGGAAAGATGTTCAACTTGTGTGTCTCGAGACTATTGCGTACGGTTCCAGTCTGTTGTTAAGTCTGATTGAACAGCCCCTGACCTGTGCTCATAGTCTGAGCCGCTTCACCCCCAAGTTCAGCCGGATACTTCTGCCATCTGTGAATATTGCTACTCTACATACAACTGTACTGAATAAGACACAACGTGCTATTTCACTGTTATTATGAAGCTTGAGTCTGGAGGAGGAATCAGTGCAAGTGTAACACCAGGTGAACTGTCTATTGAAATGTTTCCCCCCTCATTTTACTTTTGACTTCACATTTGAAGACATGGACCGGCTAAAACTATTTATTTGTATATTTTATGCACATTAGTTGAAAATAAAATGCTCTTTTTTTAACAGGCAGGAAATGTTCTTTGCAATAACATAACAGTTTGGAGAAAATGTGAGCCAGTGCAAAACTTGCCACCATGATACTTGTATGTTATGGGTGGTTGCCGAGGTGTTGCTAGGAGAAATTCTGCATTCTAGATATGACTGGAGTCCCTGCTTCAATGCAAGTCTATGGGGTTTTTTCAGTTGAAAGTACCAGCTTTGATCATTGATGACTGTAGTACATACACTGCGGCTGGTTAAGGATCAGCAGGACTATAATTGGCAGGTTAATGTAAATGATTGAATGCACAGTCTGACTGAGAGAGTTAGACCGGTCCAGAGAGTGTGTCAGACGTCAGATATCATGTTGTAACACTGACTGCAGCTCATACTACAGTAACTTTACCTGTGAGATGATTGAATTATTAAACTCAATGTAAACAGCGCCAGTGAGAGTTTATTCTCACAGTCAGTCATCATCACAGCATACAAACAAGCAGTGATGTCCATTTTACAGCATCTACAGACCCGTGTAACATCGATCACAATGAGCTGTGAATTATCATATCGGCCCAGAAAATCCATATCGGTGCATCCTTAAAAATCTGATGTATTTTAGATTTCCCCCCCATCTAAAACAATATAATATGAATTTGGTAATACTTGAGTGTAAATTTTGAATTTTGTTTCTCATCCCTGTTCACAGCCCTAGTGACTAAATCATAAACTCAATGTTTTTAAAACATATCCAGTTCTTGAGCAGGAGCTTCAATGCTTGTGTTATAATACAGTTGAAATCAGATGTTCACATACACATTAGACAAAAGACACTTAAACTCGTTTTTCACAAGTCCTGACATTTAATCATAGAAAACATTCCCTGTCTCAGGTCAGTTCGGATCATGACTTTATTTTAAGAATGTGAAATGTCAGAATAATAGTCGAGAGAATGATTTATTTCAGCTTTTATTTCTTTCATCACATTCCCAGTGGGGCAGAAGTTTACATACACTTTGTTAGTATTTGGAAGCACTGCCTTTATTTGGGTTTCCTTCCACAAGCTTCTCTCAATAAGTTGCTGGAACATTGTCCCATTCCTGCAGTCAGAACTGGAGTAACTGAGTCAGGTTTGTAGTCCTCGGATTGATGCTGCACCCCCACAACATGACGCTGCCACCCCCACAACATGACGCTGCACCCCTCCATGCTTCACGGTTGGGACGGTGTTCTTCAAACATAATGATGGTCATTATGGACAAACAGTTCAATATTTGTTTCATCAGTCCAGAGGACATTTCCCCAAAAGTGAGATCTTTGTCCCCATGTGCACCTGCAAACTGTATTCTGGCTTGTTTATGGTGGTTTTGGAGCAGCGGCTTCTTCCTTGCTGAGCAGCCTTTCAGGTGATGTCCATATAGGACTCGTTTTGCTGTGGATCTAGATACTCGTCTACCTGTTTCCTCCAGCATCTTCACAAGGTCCTTTGCTGTTGTTCTGGGATTGATTTGCACTTTTTGCATAAACTACGTTCATCTCTAGGAGACAGAATGCGTCTCCTTCCTGAGTGGTGTGATGTCTGTGTGGTCACATGATGGCGTCTCCTTCCTGAGTGGTATGATGACTGTGTGGTCACATGATGGCGTCTCCTTCCTGAGCGGTATGATGACTGTGTGGTCACATGATGGCGTCTCCTTCCTGAGCGGTGTGATGGCTGTGTGGTCACATGATGGCGTCTCCTTCCTGAGCGGTATGATGGCTGTGTGGTCACATGATGGCGTCTCCTTCCTGAGCGGTGTGATGGCTGTGTGG
The DNA here is from genome assembly GCA_032164185.1 of Moxostoma hubbsi. Taxonomy (NCBI): domain Eukaryota; kingdom Metazoa; phylum Chordata; class Actinopteri; order Cypriniformes; family Catostomidae; genus Moxostoma; species Moxostoma hubbsi. Next base: position 19,740,877 of record JAVLUX010000041.1, read on the forward strand.
TCACATGATGGCGTCTCCTTCCTGAGCGGTATGATGGCTGTGTGGTCACATGATGGCGTCTCCTTCCTGAGCGGTGTGATGGCTGTGTGGTCACATGATGGCGTCTCCTTCCTGAGCGGTGTGATGGCTGTGTGGTCACATGATGGCGTCTCCTTCCTGAGCGGTGTGATGACTGTGTGGTCACATGATGGCGTCTCCTTCCTGAGCGGTATGATGGCTGTGTGGTCACATGATGGCGTCTCCTTCCTGAGCGGTATGATGGCTGTGTGGTCACATGATGGCGTCTCCTTCCTGAGCGGTATGATGGCTGTGTGGTCACATGATGGCGTCTCCTTCCTGAGCGGTGTGATGGCTGTGTGGTCACATGATGGCGTCTCCTTCCTGAGCGGTGTGATGGCTGTGTGGTCACATGATGGCGTCTCCTTCCTGAGCGGTGTGATGGCTGTGTGGTCACATGATGGCGTCTCCTTCCTGAGCGGTGTGATGACTGTGTGGTCACATGATGGCGTCTCCTTCCTGAGCGGTATGATGGCTGTGTGGTCACATGATGGCGTCTCCTTCCTGAGCGGTATGATGGCTGTGTGGTCACATGATGGCGTCTCCTTCCTGAGCGGTATGATGGCTGTGTGGTCACATGATGGCGTCTCCTTCCTGAGCGGTATGATGGCTGTGTGGTCACATGATGGCGTCTCCTTCCTGAGCGGTGTGATGGCTGTGTGGTCACATGATGGCGTCTCCTTCCTGAGCGGTGTGATGACTGTGTGGTCACATGATGGCGTCTCCTTCCTGAGCGGTGTGATGACTGTGTGGTCACATGATGTTTATACTTGTGGCACCTTCAGGTGTTTGGAAATTGCTCCCAAGGATGAACCGGACTTGTGGAGGTCCACAATTGTTTTCTGGGGTCTCGGCTGATTTCTTTTGATGTTCCCATGATGTCATGCAAAGAGACACTTAGTTTGAAGACCTTAATATATCCACAGGTGAACCTCCAATTCAGTGCACCTCCTATCAGAAGCTAATTGGCTAATTGTCTAAAGGCTTGACATCATTTCTGGAGTTTTCCAAGCTGCTTAAAGGCACAGTTAAGAAGAGTATGTAAACTTCTGACATGCAGGAATTGTGATTATAGTCAATTAAAAGTGAAACAATCGGTCTGTAAACAATTGATGGAAAAATTACTCATGTCATGCACAAAGTAGATGTCCTAAACCACTCGCCAAACTATAGCTAATATTAAATCTGTGGAATTGTTAAAAAATGAGTTTTAATGATTCAACCTAAATGTATGTAAACTTCTGAATTCAACTTTAAGTGCCGATCCATCGCTGGAGTTTGTTATTTTCGATGTTATGCGTGCTCTTTTGAAATCTTCATTTATTAAATTAAAGGATAAGTAAGGGTGGATTAGAATCCGGATCACCTTGTTCTAGAGGCAATACATTTAACATGATACCAATCGGTCAATCAGACAGTTCTAGTGAAATCTTACTGAACCATGTAATAAAATCCTGTTAGATGTAGATTAAGTTATATTATTAGCACTTGATTTGCTCAAGTAGAATTATTATTTATCAAAACAGCAAAGATTACCTGACATCTGCACATAACCTAATTAATATTCATGAGTTGCCACATCGTGACGCCCTCAAACTGTCCCCACTACTTTTAAAAACAAAGTGATGGACACACTTTCACACACAGACAGTGACCACCTGAGGAGAGACACACGGCATCCGATTAACATCCAGAGGACTGCTGCCGTTTTATTTGTTCTTTATCGACTATTGGTCAGAATC
>JAVLUX010000041.1:19747675-19750175 GCA_032164185.1 Moxostoma hubbsi
GAAACAAGAGCAGGTGGAACCAGAACCATCTTGACCTCCGTGACCTTCAGGAACCTGATCTGATGCGACTGCACCCACGGCCAGAGGTCACACCTCCCACACACCGAAGGTCTTACAGCGTGTGCAGTGATGATGTCACTATATGTACATTCAGTCAGGACAAGAGTTTGTATGGTTTTTATTTAAAGCTCATTTAAATAAGACACACATTTACCTGGACTATGTCAATTAAACGCTGGATAATATTTGACAGTTTCCTGTAGTTTAAAACAAGAGTGTATTTAACTTTGTGCATTTTATTCATTTTCTTTTTCCCCTCCATGGTTTGTGCTTACTTGTGGAGAGATATATCTACTTTAGGCGTGTACTTGAACTCTTTGAACCATATTATGTAAAATCCTAATAATTATTATTAGTTAAACTCATACGGGCACCTTAAGAGGAGAGGTCAAGTATATTTTTATGGGTTTTTTTTTTTTTTTGCATTCCCTTGCAATTAATTTACCATGGTTTTACTACAGTAACCATATTTTAACCTTGATATTCAGAGTAAAACCTGTATGGATACAGTATACTGTATTAAACTATCATTACTACAATCTACAATATTGGTAGCACCTTATTATAAGGATACATTTGTTGACATTAGGCATCATTAACAATGAAAAAATATTTTAAGGTATTCATTCATCTTTAATGTTAGCTAATAAAACTATTGCGAGTTTACTTAATGTTAGTTAACACACATAACTCACCACACGCCCCATTGAGAGCAAGAACCACTAATCACCACCACGAGGAGGTTACCCCATGTGACTCTACCCTCCCTAGCAACCAGGACAATTTGGTTACCCCATGTGACTCTACCCTCCCTAGCAACCAGGACAATTTGGTTACCCCATGTGACTCTACCCTCCCTAGCAACCAGGACAATTTGGTTACCCCATGTGACTCTACCCTCCCTAGCAACCAGGACAATTTGGTTACCCCATGTGACTCTACCCTCCCTAGCAACTGGGCCAATTTGGTTACCCCATGTGACTCTACCCTCCCTAGCAACCAGGACAATTTGGTTACCCCATGTGACTCTACCCTCCCTAGCAACTGGGCCAATTTGGTTACCCCATGTGACTCTACCCTCCCTAGCAACCGGGCCAATTTGGTTACCCCATGTGACTCTACCCTCCCTAGCAACCAGGACAATTTGGTTACCCCATGTGACTCTACCCTCCCTAGCAACTGGGCCAATTTGGTTACCCCATGTGACTCTACCCTCCCTTGCAACCGGGCCAATTTGGTTACCCCATGTGACTCTACCCTCCCTAGCAACCGGGCCAATTTGGTTACCCCATGTGACTCTACCCTCCCTAGCAACTGGGCCAATTTGGTTACCCCATGTGACTCTACCCTCCCTAGCAACCGGGCCAATTTGGTTACCCCATGTGACTCTACCCTCCCTAGCAACCGGGCCAATTTGGTTACCCCATGTGACTCTACCCTCCCTAGCAACCGGGCCAATTTGGTTACCCCATGTGACTCTACCCTCCCTAGCAACCGGGCCAATTTGGTTACCCCATGTGACTCTACCCTCCCTAGCAACCGGGCCAATTTGGTTACCCCATGTGACTCTACCCTCCCTAGCAACCGGGCCAATTTGGTTACCCCATGTGACTCTACCCTCCCTAGCAACCGGGCCAATTTGGTTACCCCATGTGACTCTACCCTCCCTAGCAACCGGGCCAATTTGGTTACCCCATGTGACTCTACCCTCCCTAGCAACCGGGCCAATTTGGTTACCCCATGTGACTCTACCCTCCCTAGCAACCAGGCCAATTTGGTTACCCCATGTGACTCTACCCTCCCTAGCAACCGGGCCAATTTGGTTACCCCATGTGACTCTACCCTCCCTAGCAACCGGGCCAATTTGGTTACCCCATGTGACTCTACCCTCCCTAGCAACCGGGCCAATTTGGTTACCCCATGTGACTCTACCCTCCCTAGCAACCGGGCCAATTTGGTTACCCCATGTGACTCTACCCTCCCTAGCAACCGGCCCAATTTGGTTACCCCATGTGACTCTACCCTCCATAGCAACCAGGTCAATTTGGTTGCTAAGGAGACCCGGCTGGAGTCACTCAGCACGTCCTGGATTCAAACTCGCAACTCCAGCGGTGATAGTCAAGTTTAGCTAATATTAATAATTATTTTAATAATTATTATTATTTTCCAGAACATGTTTTAAAGATTAATTTCATCAAAGTGGTTTTATCAATTAATTCTTCAAATTATAAGTGAAAATTTTATGTCAATGCATATTTTTTGCCAAAATTTTATCCAACATCTGTCTTGCTTGTGATAATTGATTAATTATTGTTATTATTATTAGTAGTACTAGTAGTAGTTGTAGTGTTTGTGTCATTTTGAAATGTTATGTTATAATTTGTATAACTGTGAATCACTTTGGTCAACTTTTAAATGCTAATTAAATAAAGTTGAGATG
>JAVLUX010000041.1:19760175-19767675 GCA_032164185.1 Moxostoma hubbsi
ATTTGTCTGTCTATCCATTTATTTATTTATCTGTCTGTCTGTCTATCCATTATTTGTCTGTCTATCCATTTATTTATTTATCTCTCTGTCTGTCTATCCATTATTTGTCTGTCTATCCATTTATTTATTTATCTCTCTGTCTGTCTATCCATTATTTGTCTGTCTATCCATTTATTTATTTATCTCTCTGTCTGTCTATCCATTATTTGTCTGTCTATCCATTTATTTATTTATCTCTCTGTCTGTCTATCCATTATTTGTCTGTCTATCCATTTATTTATTTATCTGTCTGTCTGTCTATCCATTATTTGTCTGTCTATCCATTTATTTATTTATCTGTCTGTCTGTCTATCCATTATTTGTCTGTCTATCCATTTATTTATTTATCTCTCTGTCTGTCTATCCATTATTTGTCTGTCTATCCATTTATTTATTTACCTGTCTGTCTGTCTATCCATTATTTGTCTGTCTATCCATTTATTTATTTATCTCTCTGTCTGTCTATCCATTATTTGTCTGTCTATCCATTTATTTATTTATCTGTCTGTCTGTCTATCCATTATTTGTCTGTCTATCCATTTATTTATTTATCTGTCTGTCTGTCTATCCATTATTTGTCTGTCTATCCATTTATTTATTTATCTGTCTGTCTGTCTATCCATTATTTGTCTGTCTATCCATTTATTTATTTATCTGTCTGTCTGTCTATCCATTATTTGTCTGTCTATCCATTTATTTATTTATCTCTCTGTCTGTCTATCCATTATTTGTCTGTCTATCCATTTATTTATTTACCTGTCTGTCTGTCTATCCATTATTTGTCTGTCTATCCATTTATTTATTTATCTCTCTGTCTGTCTATCCATTATTTGTCTGTCTATCCATTTATTTATTTATCTGTCTGTCTGTCTATCCATTATTTGTCTGTCTATCCATTTATTTATTTATCTGTCTGTCTGTCTATCCATTATTTGTCTGTCTATCCATTTATTTATTTACCTGTCTGTCTGTCTATCCATTATTTATCTGTCTATCCATTTATTTATTTATCTCTCTGTCTGTCTATCCATTATTTGTCTGTCTATCCATTTATTTATTTATCTGTCTGTCTGTCTATCCATTATTTGTCTGTCTATCCATTTATTTATTTATCTGTCTGTCTGTCTATCCATTATTTGTCTGTCTATCCATTTATTTATTTACCTGTCTGTCTGTCTATCCATTATTTATCTGTCTATCCATTTATTTATTTATCTCTCTGTCTGTCTATCCATTATTTGTCTGTCTATCCATTTATTTATTTATCTGTCTGTCTGTCTATCCATTATTTGTCTGTCTATCCATTTATTTATTTATCTGTCTGTCTGTCTATCCATTATTTGTCTGTCTATCCATTTATTTATTTATCTCTCTGTCTGTCTATCCATTATTTGTCTGTCTATCCATTTATTTATTTACCTGTCTGTCTGTCTATCCATTATTTGTCTGTCTATCCATTTATTTATTTACCTGTCTGTCTGTCTATCCATTATTTGTCTGTCTATCCATTTATTTATTTATCTGTCTGTCTGTCTATCCATTATTTGTCTGTCTATCCATTTATTTATTTATCTGTCTGTCTGTCTATCCATTATTTGTCTGTCTATCCATTTATTTATTTATCTGTCTGTCTCTCTATCCATTATTTGTCTGTCTATCCATTTATTTATTTATCTCTCTGTCTGTCTATCCATTATTTGTCTGTCTATCCATTTATTTATTTATCTGTCTGTCTGTCTATCCATTATTTGTCTGTCTATCCATTTATTTATTTATCTCTCTGTCTGTCTATCCATTATTTGTCTGTCTATCCATTATTTGTCTGTCTATCCATTTATTTATTTGTCTGTCTATCCATTTATTTATTTATCTGTCTGTCTATCCATTATTTGTCTGTCTATCCATTTATTTATTTATCTGTCGGTCTGTCTATCCATTATCTATCTGTCTGTCCATTATTTGTCTGTCTGTCTGTCCATTACTTGTCTGTCTGTCTATCTGTCTGTCTATCCATTATCTGTCTGTCTGTCTATCTATATCTGTCTGTCTATCCATTATTTGTCTGTCTGTCTGTCTATACATGTTTTAAATAAAACAGTCCTTATTGTGAAATGGTCTCAGATAGATTATTCGTGTCTGTGTGTTTGTCTTTTTACAGCAGCAGCTGGTCATATGAGGTCAATTCCATCTCTTTATTTCTATTTCAAACACTGAGATCTGTGATGTAATATTGGGATTGTTGAAACAGAGCGCAACAAAAGATCTGTTTGGGTGTGACCAGTGAATACAAGTCCTTTTGACCTCGTTATAACATTTTATTCTTTGTCTAAAAATATGAATACAAAAGAATTAGTCATAATTATACAAAAGTAAGTATAGAAGTCTATAAAGGCATTATTTCAATACAAAGGACACCTGACATTTTGGGACCTTGTAGTTTTTAGGTAAATGTTTATTCTGATAAATGTAGTTTATAATGAGCTGTTATTTATATTTACATTTCTTCATTTGGCAAACACTTTACATTGCATGCAATGAATATATTTTAATATTTATATATTGTGTTTGTTTTCTGGGAACTGAAAATAAACCACATTTCTTGCATAATAATCAAAGATTAACTTTGACAATTCCAGTTGGCTTCTTACCATGTTTAATGTAACTATTAAACAAACACATTAATAAAAACAGCCGTGTTCTACCAGCACCCTCCTGTACTCAAATACACTTCCACAACGATTATCGTTTTACTCGTGTATGTAATTAATATAAGGTCATTATTGTTTAAAAGAACAATGAAAGAGAAAGCAACTGAATTTAGAGCAATTCTTCCCATTTATTTACAGCAGCAATTGTGTTCTCCTCTAATATGGTCGTTAAGGTAATGTATGGCCGCGTGCACACTTGAATTGTAGCATTCTACACACTACATACTACATACTATACACTACATACTACAGAACGCGCAGAATACAGTGTAATATTATTCCCTGAAACTGTATGTGAAACCGTATTCAGTATTCATCGATGAGCGTGGACTACTAGAACACTACCTCCCGAACAACTAATTAATTCCTGAGTATGCTGAAAGCATGCATACTGCGGAAATAGTACGGAGTAGTGCGGTAGTATGGTAGTACGCTACTGCGCATGCGGCACGCGGCGCTCATGTGACGAAAACACGGAAAACGGAAGGGAATCTTCTGCTCTCGGGGTGAGGAAAATAAACAAATACAGACATTAATATACATGGTATAATTATCATCATACATTGCTGTTGTCATGTCATTTATACTGATGTGTTTCATTTATTAATATAATGTGAGAAGGACCGATGTTATACGCTGAATCGTGTGTATTTGTTATTTATTATCATTTGTGATAATAAATAAAACCATTGCCGAATGATGCGGAATATTCAGCCAGTAAAATCTCATTCTAGAGTCTAAAAAAACCCGCTGTATTGTGTCAAAGATTCGGAGTCAGTTCTCTTTCAGTTTCGCTCGGGTTCGGTGTCACAATTATCCGTCCGGACAGTCTGATCCACACGGTTCGGTGCCGGTTTCTTTATACCTATCTTTATATTATCTCTGTTTGAAAATAGCCTTTTTTTATTTTAATTTTATACCTGAACGATTCACGCGCTGATGCGGGAAATTCCCGCAGTTCTGTGACGTCACAGATAAACAGATTGCACAATATCCTCATCATGCACAGCAAGCATGAAACATACATGATATTATTATGTGGATCGTAATGGAACATGTACCTTTGATCGCAGTTGTGGTTTATGAGATGATAAAATGTGTTTTATACCTGTACTAAGAAGAAATTGGAAGTATTGTTGTGGTACCAGATGATAATACCATGGTACTATATAAATACCATTTTACTTCAAGCTACTTCAAGAACTTTAATGGCTCTGCCATGGTACATTTCCCAAAAATATGCAATTTTGTCAGTGTTGATGCTGTGATTATCATCAGTGTTATAGATCTGTATTTTAATGAGATCCTCATGAATAATTAATGAGTGTTAATGTGTTTACAGGTGAATCTACAGTGATCATGCAGAGTACGTCGAATTACCTGTGGCTGATGTCTGACCTGCTGGGTCAGGGAGCCACGGCCAACGTGTACCGCGGGCGACACAAGGTAAATCCATGTGTTTGGAGACTTTCAGTTAGTTCTGTTCATTGAAAGTGACCGATTGTTATTTACTTCATGTGGGTTCAGTATAAGTTTTCCATTACAGAAAATAACTTTTTTAATCATATTTTCAGAAAAGTGGAAGTCTCTAGATGCTTTAAAAGCAGAAATGTGCTGCTAGTTTTTCATATTGAAGTGTTTACAACATTGTGTGAAAACCTGATTATTATTTGAGATTTAAAGCAGGAACTAAAAACTAAATGTTTATCATTTCGGTTCGTTCCGAGCAGAAACTATATTTTTTTCTTCCGGAGTTCTGCTGCTTCTTTTCCAAATGGTAACTGGTGGGAATAAAATGAAAGAAAGGTTAATAACAGTTTTTCTAAAATGAGAATACTCTATACTAAATACTGCACATGATCACCCAAAGACAAACTCCGCTGTGATCAGCGCCATGTTGTTTGGTCACATGAGGTTAAATAAATCAATAGGTCTAATCTCTCTCTCCTGCATGCATACATCTTGAGGGGCGTTTGGACTAAACATCACGTTATACAGCCTGAATTATTTGTGTTTTTTTGAAACCACATTGTACCCACAAAGAGCTCAAGCAGAGAACATGCTCTTCTGGAGCTAATAAAGTCCTGAATTAACTTTATACTGATATATTAACCAACATTGGGGTATAACAGAAGGGAGCACAGACTCGTTGCTCTTTAGCCATATGAAACACAAAGTCAGGCCTAAATAAATAATAAACTGTGTGTGTAATTACATTTTAATTATAGATCTGTTTCTCAGTCAAATCCCGACAGCTTCAAATCTGCATTAATGCATCTTATATAACAATAAGTCAACTGAGAAATGTACTTGTATCTGGTTTAATCATGCATGTATATGAAGCAATTATATATAGTTCTTCTATAGGTCTTCAGTATGTCACATAAGTCTTCATCCACAACGTACTTTAATGGTGTTGCAAGCGATTTTAGCCGTTCTACTTCCCCAAACTGAGCCGTTGGATTAGCCACGCCCCCTCTTTCCAAAACCCCGCCCTCCGAACATACCAAATGAGCTTTATTGAGACCGAGATCATGCAGAAACTGTTGTTAAACACAACAGCAGCACAACAGCGCTCTCTACTGGCAACTGTTATGAACAACATGGCATAAAAATGGCATTAAGCCTCAATAATTCACTACAGCTACAACACTATGAGAACGAGCTACATGATTGACAGGTCGAGAGCATCAGAGACCGCAGACACATTTTTGTTTGTTGTTTACAGAGTCTAGTGATGTCACAGAGACCGGAGAGATATCTCACCACACTTATTTCAGTCATATCTTTCAGGGAGAAGGACGTGTTTTTGTAAACCTTTCCATGAATAAATCTCCTACAGCACCTTCAAGTTTAAATGATGTTCTGTGGTAATAGATATTATACTCAACTTGAAAATCTCTGTCTCTGTAGAAAACAGGTGATCTTTATGCTGTGAAAGTGTTTAATAATCTGAGTTTCCTGCGTCCACTGGATGTTCAGATGAGAGAGTTTGAAGTGCTTAAAAAACTGAACCACAAAAACATTGTGAAGCTGTTCGCCGTGGAGGAGGAGGTGAGAGCTTTGATACTTCCTCATACTTTTGTTACACTCCTATGCATGTTAAAGGTCATTGTTCTGACTGCACCACATACAGAAATATTTGTGTAATGTTGTGATTTTTCAGTCAAACACACGTCATAAGGTTCTGGTGATGGAGTACTGTCCCTGCGGCAGTTTATATACAGTGCTAGAAGAACCAACCAATGCTTACGGGCTCCCGGAGGACGAATTTCTGATTGTTCTACAGGATGTTGGTAATTTATAAATGAATTTATAGAGCCGAGTATGTTAAGTATGATCAAATTCTTTTTATATCATTTAACAGTAACTGTACATGTATCACAGTTTTCATTGTATCGTTTTCTGCTGCTGTTGTTGTTTTTAAAATCGTAACACACACATTTCTACATTCGCATGATAAAAATCGTCATATCACCCAGTCCTGTGTTGAAGTGTCTGTCAAGTGTTTGTATGCAATGAGTGTCGTGTGTGTTGGACAGTTGCTGGAATGAATCATTTGAGAGAGTACGGAATCGTTCATCGAGACATCAAACCCGGAAACATCATGCGAGTGATCGGAGAAGACGGACAATCTGTCTATAAACTGACCGACTTTGGAGCGGCACGTGAGCTGGAAGATGATGAGCAGTTTGTGTCGCTCTATGGCACAGAGGAATATCTGGTGAGCTGAGGATTATGGGTAAACTTTGGTCATTTGTTGATGTTTCAGGACAAAGAATCTTGCTGAAGTCTTCTGTTACTCAGATGTTACTCAGATGTTACTCAGATGTTTCTCAGATGTTTCTCAGATGTTTCTCAGATGTTCCTCAGATGTTTCTCAGATGTACCTCAGATGTTCCTCAGATGTTCCTCAGATGTTACTCAGATGTTACTCAGATGTTTCTCAGATGTTACTCAGATGTTTCTCAGATGTTCCTCAGATGTTCCTCAGATGTTTCACAGATGTTTCACAGATGTTCCTCAGATGTTCCTCAGATGTTCCTCAGATGTTTCTCAGATGTTCCTCAGATGTTCCTTAGATGTTCCTCAGATGTTTCTCAGATGTTTCTCAGATGTTCCTCAGATGTTCCTTAGATGTTTCTCAGATGTTCCTCAGATGTTTCTCAGATGTTTCTCTGATGTTTCTTAGATGTTCCTCAGATGTTCCTTAGATGTTCCTCAGATGTTTCTCAGATGTTCCTCAGATGTTTCTCAGATGTTCCTCAGATGTTCCTCAGATGTTTCTCAGATGTTTCTCAGATGTTCCTCAGATGTTTCTCAGATGTTCCTCAGATGTTTCTCAGATGTTCCTCAGATGTTTCTCTGATGTTTCTTAGATGTTCCTCAGATGTTTCTTAGATGTTCCTCAGGTGTTCCTTAGATGTTCCTCAGATGTTCCTCAGATGTTTCTCAGATGTTCCTCAGATGTTTCTCAGATGTTCCTCAGATGTTTCTCAGATGTTCCTCAGATGTTCCTCAGATGTTTCTCAGATGTTCCTCAGATGTCTGAGCTATCTATCTGTCTGTGTGTAGCATCCTGACATGTACGAACGTGCAGTTCTGAGGAAAGATCATCAAAAGAAATATGGAGCCACGGTGGACTTGTGGAGTATCGGAGTGACGTTTTATCACGCCGCCATCGGCAGTCTTCCGTTCAGACCATTCGAAGGGCCACGCAGAAACAAAGAAGTGATGTACGTACTGGGAAACC
>JAVLUX010000041.1:19777675-19922675 GCA_032164185.1 Moxostoma hubbsi
TACAATCGTCATGGTTTGTCAGGAAAACTGTCAATCATGACATCAGAAAGTCAATCAATATATTTCAATGATGTCATGAACGTGTGATTTCAGGAAGGTTCATCATGTGAGGAAACACCTCATCTCTCTGAGCACTCAGTTCAACAGTATCGAACAGGAAGTGACTGTGCTCACCCAGCGCGTCTATAAGGTAACAGGAAGTGTTCTCCGCTGGAGGGAGGGACGTGTTTACCTCTGTTTTTATGACACAGGTACTAACGGACTCTTATCTGGTGTGTGTGTGTGTGTGTGTGTGTGTGTGTGTGTGTAGTTGTTGGAGCAGTTACCTCAGAAGATGATGCCCATGACGTCAGGTGGCCTCAAACCGCAGGCGTATCTCAGTCCCAGCACACTGGTGGAGATGACACTTGGGTAAGTGATGATGTCATCGGCCAGTGAGTGATGACATCACAGTATCTGTATCTCCAATACATACAGGACATTAGACATGTGTCAATCATAAACAAGTTACACATGACACCATATATATTTCAATAAATACCCCTAATGGAAAACAGTACTGTAGTGATGTGACGCGGTGTAACTTCACCGTGGTAACGGCAGACTGTTGGATTACAGGATGAAGAAACTCAAGGAGGAGATGGAGGGTGTGGTGAAAGAGTTAGCGGAGAATAACCTGTTCCTGGAGAGGTGAACATGAACCCATTATCCTTCATTATCCTCCCGTCGGACACACTGATACCCTGTACACTGATTCTAGTTTAATACAGTTTAACCCCTTAAACTCCAATAGGGGGCGCTATATCACGAAAAATGTCCCCGTAAACACAAGTCAGGCATATGAGGGATCATTTGAAAGCGTAGAATCTGAACTTTTCTGCGAACATCATCAATTCTGCATTTATGTTACTTAAAATAACAAAATAAGTGCCCCGTAGTGGTTATGTGGTAGAAATATTAATATGAATATAAAAGTCTTTAAAATAGCACTTAGACAAATCAAATAACAAATGAAAGCTCTCATCCTCATTATTTTGTTGCACTAATGCCGCAGTTTAAAATATTTTCAAAAGAATTACAAAGTGAAATATGATATTTGTAAGACTTCAAATACAAACGTCTCATTTATGCTCTGATAACTGCTGCTGTAAAACCCAAATAGTTAACAACTTTATATCTGATTTTATCTTAGACAGTTTTCTAATAAATGAGCCATTTTTGACTCGTCTGTGAGCTTGTTTGTGTGAATAATCCAATGTTATATCTTAGATGTCCAGAACAAAATACATAGTCCTGCAGGAAGAGCATGCAAAACAAATCATCAGAAAAATATGTTTTCGACTGTTGATGATAAACTGTTTATATCCTCGTAAAAAGGAAGATCTCATCTTTCTAATGACCCCTAGATTGAGCTTGTAGTCCACTCAGAGGCCGAGATATTCAATGAAATAATGAGGGTGTTGCTTGAACTGAACATTAGACTGAATGTCTATGGACGAGCACATCTGTGAGGGGTCAAATGCGTTAGAGCGCCACCTACAGTTCACATCTGTGTATTGTGATGGAATGTGTTAGAGCGCCACCTACAGTTCACATCTGTGTATTGTGATGGAACGTGTTAGAGCGCCACCTACAGTTCACATCTGTGTATTGTGATGGAACGTGTTAGAGCGCCACCTACAGTTCACATCTGTGTATTGTGATGGAATGTGTTAGAGCGCCACCTACAGTTCACATCTGTGTATTGTGATGGAATGTGTTAGAGCGCCACCTACAGTTCACATCTGTGTATTGTGATGGAATGTGTTAGAGCGCCACCTACAGTTCACATCTGTGTATTGTGATGAAATGTGTTAGAGCGCCACCTACAGTTCACATCTGTGTATTGTGATGGAATGTGTTAGAGCGCCACCTACAGTTCACATCTGTGTATTGTGATGGAATGTGTTAGAGCGCCACCTACAGTTCACATCTGTGTATTGTGATGGAATGTGTTAGAGCGCCACCTACAGTTCACATCTGTGTATTGTGATGGAATGTGTTAGAGCGCCACCTACAGTTCACATCTGTGTATTGTGATGGAATGTGTTAGAGCTCCACCTACAGTTCACATCTGTGTATTGTGATGAAATGTGTTAGAGCGCCACCTACAGTTCACATCTGTGTATTGTGATGGAATGCGTTAGAGCGCCACCTACAGTTCACATCTGTGTATTGTGATGGAATGCGTTAGAGCGCCACCTACAGTTCACATCTGTGTATTGTGATGGAATGTGTTAGAGCGCCACCTACAGTTCACATCTGTGTATTGTGATGGAATGTGTTAGAGCGTCCCCTACAGTTCACATCTGTGTATTGTGATGGAATGCGTTAGAGCGCCACCTACAGTTCACATCTGTGTATTGTGATGGAATGTGTTAGAGCGCCACCTACAGTTCACATCTGTGTATTGTGATGGAATGTGTTAGAGCGTCCCCTACAGTTCACATCTGTGTATTGTGATGGAATGCGTTAGAGCGCCACCTACAGTTCACATCTGTGTATTGTGATGGAATGTGTTAGAGCGTCCCCTACAGTTCACATCTGTGTATTGTGATGGAATGTGTTAGAGCGCCACCTACAGTTCACATCTGTGTATTGTGATGGAATGTGTTAGAGCGCCACCTACAGTTCACATCTGTGTATTGTGATGGAATGTGATTTGATCTAGTGATTGCTGCCATCTAGTGGAATAAAATTAGAATTTTCAAAGTGAGATTGAGTGAACAGAACCAGAATTATATGCTTACAAAGACAACAACAATTTTTTCATCTATTTATCATAAGATTATAAACATTTACAATATTATTTATTAATAATTTGAATATTTTTTTTATTTGGGGGGGATTTCTGAAAAAATTTGAAATTTTTTTGTAATTAGTCCACCATATGTGTGAATGATGAGCTTTTAAATTTGAGTGTGAAAAATTGCAGACGGCAGCCCATAAATGCTCCAGAGTTTAAGGGGTTAACACAGTAATGTGTTTGTGTTTCAGGTTTGGCACTTTGACGGTTGAAGGAGGAATCAGAAATGTGGATCGCATGTGATGCGTTCATCTGCACTTACTCTCTTTCTCGAATCATGACGGATAGAAATGATAAAAGATTGCGATGCTAAAGTCTATTAGCGCTGTAATCTTGTACATATGCATAGAATGTAAATACACAACCTTAAATCTCTTTATTTCAGTCTCAGCTTTTCCTGTTTTTGATTCTTCTGTACATCAAACTAGAGTTGATAACAAGCTTAAATAATAGATTTTCTGTTCTTACTCTTCATGAAAGTGAAAAGTTGCTATAAGTGATTTGGTCATGGAAAGATATACAAAATAAATATCCTACTCCCTGAAAGATATCACTGAAATAAGTGTTGTGACATCACTAGACTCTGTAAACAGCAAACAAAAATATGTCTGCGGTCTCTGACGCTTTCGACCTGTCAATCATATTGCATGTTCTAATAGTGTTGTAGCTGCAGCAAATTATTGAGGCTTAATGCCATTTTTATGGCATGTTGTTTATAACAGTTGCCAGTAGAGGGCGCTGTTGTGCTGCTGTTGTGTTTAACAGACATTTCTGCACACGTCGGTCTCAATAAAGCTCATTTGGTATCTTTAGAGGGCGGGGTTTTGGAGAAAGGGGTGTGGCTAATTCAACAGCTCAGTTTGGGGAAATTCGAGAATGGCTAAAATCGCTTACAGCACCTTTAAACTTGTTCTAGTTTCATCAGTTCTGCTCTGATGTTTCTCTTCAGCAAATGTAACATTCACTCCTGTTCTTTCTTTGTTGTCATGAAAAGTTACAATATCAATGTAATGTTTCATTAAACTTCAAATATGTAACATAATCATGATGGACATGAAGTGTTCCATTAGCTCCAACAATGTAAAAGAAAATCTATTCTAAATCTAAATCTATTTATAAACTTTAAAAGACAAAAGTTTGTTTCTATAAATGGGAAGTAAACTAAATATGACTTCTGAAAAAAGCTTATCATTTCTTTACTTTTCTTTCTCTAGTCTTGTTTATGTTCAAAGTCTAAACTGAAATGGAATTTCTCTCTCGGATACAGCTATTAGTCTCCATGACAACAGACAAAAGACCAATCTACTCAGCAGGTCTGTTGTTACCACGACAACATTCTCTGACAACAGCGTCAGTGCGTATCATCAGAGACTATTTCATAGAGACGGGCCACTTCTATTACAATTAATGGGTGAAATTGGAGCTGTAGAACGGAACGGAGCGCAATTATTTCAATTTTATTGTTTAAGAATCTTGTTTGATAGCGGAATTCATAGTAAACAACAACATTACCCATAATCCTTCAGAGAAAGATCCACCAATCAGAGAACCACGACCAACGAAACCGCGAAACGTGCCTCGGAGCGACCGCCCACTCCCATGATGCACTGTGAATGATGTAATCGAGTCGGACCCTTAAACTACTTTTATATTTGTACATATCGGAATATTTAGCAATAAACCTAAAATATATAAGTTCTGTACTCCTAATCAACAACCTAAAATCACTAGTTTTATATATTCCCATTGTTTTTCATTCAATGACATCGCAATGCTTCATGGGATTGTAGTTCATTCCATCATGAAAGACGATAAATACACAGTCTTTGAGTGTTTGCCTTTATGTACGATTTTCAATCACTTTTCTGCCTCAAAACAAAGTTTGTGATTTTGTGATTCACTTCGGGGCTGGTTGGTTTGGTTCATGAACTCTTATGAAGGATTTAATGAAAAGTCTATTGAAGAAATCCACTGCTATACAGGTAAAAGAGCCAATCACCTTTTAGATACAAATATCGCCATTCAACTCAAGAACGCGCACGCGCATAAGATACACAAGCCGGGAAAACGTTTATTCAGATTTCTACTGCTGATTTGAAATATGTCCTTTGATCGTAATCATGAACAACTGTTTTTGAGATTTTGGTGTTTCCCCATTCAAGTAGATAGCTGCACTGGCATGACTGGAAATATCCCCCGGCCCTGAGAGCGTTGCAAAGATGCCCGACAGTGGACTGACTCGCTAGAGAGACTTTGATAACGTCAGTCACAGAACAGCGTATCTCTGATAAACTCATAACAATCGCTCGTTCAAATAGCTCACAATCATCTTTATGCCATCAAATATCCCCCAAAATCAACCCTAACTCATTTCTAGAATTAATAAACACACAGAGACTCTTCTAAAAAATTGCCTGTTTGCAACTCATTAATAATTCATGAGGTCTTTTGTGAGCGAGTGTGCGCGTGTCCGCGGTGGGTCTGATCATCTCGCTGTGCGCGCGCACCTGGTCGTGTCCTGTGACGCTCGCGCGGATGCTGCGAATGATTTCTGATCAAATATAATGATGAAGAGAAACGGAGCGGATTCATGATGGAGAAAAACAAACGATCCAGCAAACAACAAATATATGAAGAAACGACCGACTGAATGTAAGGTACATCTCCTTTGATTTTGACGATTCAACATCTGATTGAAAAACTACATGACAGCCATATCAATATTTACATTCTACTTCATTAATCATTTAATTATTATATTTTTATTATCATCAGGTCATTGACACGTTAGAATACATTTATTATATTTGACATCTTCAAAAACATCCACAGGTCTACGTATTAAACATTCATCTGCTATATGTCCTTTTATTTACATTTACATTCATTAAAATGAAACATTCACATGTTTCAGGAAATAAATACATGAATGTGCAGAAATACGGGTTTGTGTCATTACAGAGAGAATAAATGAATAGATATTCTTCACTGAGATTTAATTGAATTAATTTGAATTCTCTTGTGTTTTAATCCATTATAAATATCGTGTCACACATTCAGAATATGAGGCGTGTGTTCATGTTGTCAGGGGTTTGTGAATTACACTAGAGTAAACATTACACTGACATCAGCACAATACACACACACACACACTTACACAACACACACACACACACACACACACACACACACACACACTTACACATCACACACAAACACACACACACACTTACACATCACACACAAACACACTTACACAACACACACACACACACACACTTACACATCACACACAAACACACACACACACTTACACATCACACACAAACACACTTACACAACACACACACACACACACTTACACATCACACACAAACACACTTACACAACACACACACTTACACAACACACACACTTACACAACACACACAAACTTACACAACACACACACACACTTACACAACACACACACACACACACTTACACAACACAACACACACACACACTTACACAACACAACACACACACACACACTTACACACACACAACACACACAACACACACTTACACACACACAACACACACACACACTTACACAACACACACACTTACACAACACACACACACACACACACTTACACAACACAACACACACACTTACACAACACAACACACACTTACACAACACAACACAACACACACAACACACACACACTTACACACACTTACACAACACACACACACACACACTTACACAACACACACACACTTACACAACACACACACACACACACACACACACACTTACACAACACACACAAACACACTTACACAACACACACACACTTACACAACACACACACACTTACACAACACACACACACACACAACACACACACACACACACAACACACACACTTACACAACACAACACACACACAACACACACACACTTACACAACACACACACACACACACACACAAACACTCACACTCAAACACACACACACACACTCTCTCACACACACTCTCTCACACACACACACACTTACACAACACACACACACACACACACACTTACACAACACACACACACTTACACAACACACACACACACACACACACACACACACACACACACACACACAACACACACACTTACACAACACACACACACACACACACACACACACACACACACACACAAACACACACCTCTGGATCAGTCTCTGATGAATATATTTTCTGTGTGAATTAAAGAGTGTTAAAGTCACTGTTCAAATGTAAGTTTCAGTTTTACAGTGACAGATCTTTCTTTAATACCTGCACATTAAAACACTGAATTACATTTAATGAATTAATTAGTAACATTTGGGGCATTCACAGCTGGACTATCAGATCAGTAAAACACATGAAGTCACCAAATGTAAATATTCCCGCTTTTTCATCGTAGCTTGTGACAAAACGCACAATATAAGTGTTTTACTGTTATTTACAACATCAACATTATGCAGCCAAAGATCAGTTGTTCACATCAATATCTGTTATAATGTACAAAAACCTCTAAATCATTGATCATGCACTCACCATCATGTCATTATCTGAAACGTACATGCGTGGCACACAGTAGCAGTTTCACAGGACGTCTGAGCTTCTCTTTCCATAACTGGGATTTAACCCAAACCCCCATTATAAGACTTCAGTCCCAGGACATTGGATTCCCTTCAGCTGATGGGCTCAGTCAGGTGTGTGAAATAAAACTGGGCTTTTATGACACTTTTATGGTGTTTTGGAGCTTGAGAGTCTCTGGTTTTGTTATTTAATAAGTTACTCATCTGCTTCATTACATCTCAAGTCCTTTTCTGTTCTCCGTCATTCAGCAGATTGTATTTTCAATGAATCGTGTGTTGTGTTGAATCACAAAGAGATCCAAACCTTCTTAATGTGTTTGTCAAATGGAAACGGGACGGTGACGGCTGTCCTTGTCTGTGCATCGCTGCAATCACTGTTATCGCCATGGAAACATGTTTTCATGCGCCCCTTCTGGACAAGATGGAGGCGAAACTAATTACCACAGATTTCTGCTGGCAACAGACAATTGTGTTTCCCAGATATGACAGCAAATAAAATCGATTGTAGATCTGTATTACAAATATCTAATATCTAACTTCATTTTAATCAAGAGAAAGGAAAAGTTTTACATTTCCTTTACAATTATTTTAGGTGCTTTAACAATACCTTTATCCATCTCGTCTGAAAATGACAACAGTAACTATAGTTCAACCATGGCACCATCGTTTTACTACAAGGACCATATTTTCACCATGACATTTGGGGTAAAACTATAGTAATAATACAGGTAATAAAAACTATAATAATTTTATCAAAACAACAAATAAAATCAATATGTTTACCACAGTTTTATAGTATAGTATTCTCTACCCTCCCTAGCAACCGGGACAATTTGGTTACCCCATGTGACTCTACCCTCCCTAGCAACCGGGCCAATTTGGTTACCCCATGTGACTCTACCCTCCCTAGCAACCGGGCCAATTTGGTTACCCCATGTGACTCTACCCTCCCTTGCAACCGGGCCAATTTGGTTACCCCATGTGACTCTACCCTCCCTAGCAACCGGGCCAATTTGGATACCCCATGTGACTCTACCCTCCCTAGCAACCGGGCCAATTTGGTTACCCCATGTGACTCTACCCTCCCTTGCAACCGGGCCAATTTGGTTACCCCATGTGACTCTACCCTCCCTAGCAACCGGGACAATTTGGATACCCCATGTGACTCTACCCTCCCTAGCAACCGGGCCAATTTGGTTACCCCATGTGACTCTACCCTCCCTTGCAACCGGGACAATTTGGATACCCCATGTGACTCTACCCTCCCTAGCAACCGGGACAATTTGGTTACCCCATGTGACTCTACCCTCCCTAGCAACCGGGACAATTTGGTTACCCCATGTGACTCTACCCTCCCTAGCAACCGGGACAATTTGGTTACCCCATGTGACTCTACCCTCCCTAGCAACCGGGACAATTTGGTTACCCCATGTGACTCTACCCTCCCTAGCAACCGGGACAATTTGGATACCCCATGTGACTCTACCCTCCCTAGCAACCGGGACAATTTGGTTACCCCATGTGACTCTACCCTCCCTAGCAACCGGGCCAATTTGGTTACCCCATGTGACTCTACCCTCCCTAGCAACCGGGCCAATTTGGTTACCCCATGTGACTCTACCCTCCCTAGCAACCGGGCCAATTTGGTTACCCCATGTGTCTCTACCCTCCCTAGCAACCGGGCCAATTTGGTTGCCAAGTAGACCTGGCTGGAGTCACTCAGAACGCCCTGGATTCAAACTCGTGACACCAGGTGTGATAGCTAAAGCCAAAACTGTTGGAAAAATAAAACAGCATTTGTACCTTTTTGTATCTGTCTGTCTAAAAACTCGAGTTCTTGACCAGTCAAGTGTGTATTACTCTTTCCATGGCTGTTCAAACTTTTACTTTGTGTCTTGATAATAAACATTATTTAACATGGTTTGTCTTTCAGCTGCCGCAGTGAAGGAGATGGTGTACTTCCTGTCTGTGGAGGGTGTGAAGCCCTCGTATAACTCAAACCTCCTCTTCAACACGACCATCAACCAATCATACAGGATCGACCCCTCGACCCTGCCGGGCACTTCACCAACACCCGTCCTCTGCAGACTGGATGCCCTGTCGCCCGCAGCCTCTCTCCAGAGCAACGGCTCCCTGATCTCGTACGATCTGACCCCGGGCGAGGTCACCGTTCTCGGGCTGATCTTTGGGCTGTTCTGGGTGATCTCGGTGCTGGGCAACTCGCTGGTGTGTCTGGTGATCCATCGCAGCCGCAGGACTCAGTCCACTACTAACTACTTCGTGGTGTCAATGGCGTGTTCCGACCTTCTGTTGAGTCTCGCGTGTGCGCCGTTTATTCTACTGCAGGTGTGTGCGGGTCACTGGCCTCTGACGGCCGCCGCGTGTAAAACCGTGCGTTACCTGCAGCACTTGTGTCCTGGCGTCCAGGTGTATGTGCTTCTGTCCATCTGCGTCGACCGTTTCTACACCATCGTTTACCCACTGAGTTTCAAAGTGTCCCGTGAGAAAGCCAAACGGATGATTCTGGCGTCTTGGCTCTTTGATGCGGCTTTTATATCACCGTGTCTGTTTTTCTACGGCTCGTCTTCGCCCGCGACTCAAAGTCACTGTGACTTTTTCTTACCGGACAGCTGGGACGGGCTGGCGTACGCGATCGCGCACCTGCTGTTTGGGTTCCTGGTTCCAGCGCTTCTCATCCTGTCGTTCTACCAGCGAGTGATCCGATACATCTGGAGAATCAGCGCCGACGGGCGGACAGTCCGCAGAACCATGAACATCGTCCCCAGAACGAAAGTCAAAACCATAAAGATGTTCCTGATGCTCAATCTGATGTTCCTGCTCACCTGGACGCCGTTTTACATCGCTCAGCTGTGGCACCCGAAGGAGACGTCTGGTTCCGGCAGACAGGGGGCGCTGTTCTTCATCGCTGTGGCCTGGATCTCATTCAGCTCGACGGCTTCCAAGCCGACGCTTTACTCCGTATACAACGCCAACTTCAGACGCGGCATGAGAGAAACGTTCTGCATGTCATCCATGAAGTGTTACCGTAGCAACGCGTACACCATCACCGCCAGCTCGCGGATCTCTAAAAAGAACTACGTTGGCGTGGTTGATATTCCCGTGCCGGCAAAAACTCTCATCAAAGACTCAGTTGGTGATACTTTTGACCGGGAAGCAAAGGAGAAGAAGCTAGCATGGCCGATTAGCACCAACCCACCAAACACATTTGTATAAAGAGTCTCGGACGTTTAATATAATCACCTCTGACGAACAATTAAAAACCACATTTGACCCAATGAACAAAATCTGTTTAAATGCAGAAAACATGTGGTGCTAATTGAGTTTAATCTGTGACATCACAAAGAAAGTCTTGCGGAAGCAGCTACAAACATCCTCCATGTTATTTCTATGAAATTCAAGATTTTTTTTTTACTTTTCTATGTTTCTGTTTGTTTTTCTGGTTAGTCTACGGTGGCCTGTTGGTGCCAAACGGGGTTGATTTTCATCGTGGAGTGTTTTTGTGCCTGTAATTACAGATTCTGTCTCTCCTTGTGATGTGTGTTTGAACATGCAATGTAATTTTACAATTAAACATGTACCATTAAAATGAACAACTGAATGTCTGTGAAGCTCCATGTTAATTACGAGTCAACATGAAACTGTTCACAACCATTTTACATCCATAATGTGGCATAACAGAAAATTAAATGAGAAATAAATGTATGGCTGGACTTTGATCTGTCCTGTTAAATCTTTATATTTCTGAACTGAACCACTTGATATATCTCAACTGTGTGTCACTACTTCCTGTGACTCTAATGCAGCAGAGAAACACTGTATGATCTGTAATAACCTCCGTTCATCATCGTGTTATTAACAACCCATCTGAAGACCGTGAGTGCACCGACAGTGTTTCTGTGATGTTCAATGACTGCGTGACATTTAAAGCACAATGTCTCCGCGATCTGAAACCATGACGACAGTCTATTGTTACTCTGTATGAAAGCAAAAGGCTTTAATTCAGCAGGATACAATGAAACATCACATACAGCTCAGAAGTACAACAACATATTCTGTGTTTGATACAAAAGAGAAGCTGCAGCTGGACACAATGAGAGATGAATTGAGTTTATATTATACAGAGATAATCATCATCACAAAACACCTGTACAGCTGCATACTTCTATAAGACCACGCTAATCATTCATGTTTATGCACAGCGCAATGAATAGCAATCTACATTTCATACATTCCATATAAAAATATACATTTAAGCTCTAAAGTCAAACTTCATAGATTGTGTTAAACAGGAAATTCAACTCTGATATCCATGATTTGCTAAAAAGTTGTCGAGTCAGATGTTTTAAACACAAACCTTCACAAAGCAGTGGTCATATCGGTGTATCTGGCAGATATTTATACAGTCAGTCTTCTGTGTTTGCAAGACAAGTGAAGCTGCTTATTATTTATTCATTTAATCAAACCTGCCAGATGGATTAAGAGCTCAAAGCTTGTGCGGAAAGTGCTTTTAAGTTTCAGTTAGTGACGTAAAAACATTTCCAAACACAGTCTCTGATTTACAAGAGCAAGAACTGGAAAAGTAAGTGCTATGCTGAAATCTTCCAAATGTTTTAAAGTGCAGAAAGAGTCTAAAACTTTAATAGTGTCCGTGAATAATCGATCTCACGGACACATCCACAAATCTTTTGTCTCTAGAAATGTTCATCAATTATTGGGTTCCAAAATAAATATATAAAGATCTGTTTAAAATCACGAATAATCCACTAATGCAACAGGATTTCATATTGCTGTGTATTTGTACGGGAATGGGAACAGCTTATTTAACTCGGACATGTCACATGATGACGCATCTCATAAACACTGTAGATTATCATACAGAATCACATTCACGGTGTAATTATGAACGCTGTCCTCTGACAGTGGAATAAGTTTGTGTCTTCTGTGTGTCTACGACGTCTTGATCTGGTTGTACTTGCCGTTCTTGGGGGTTTTGTTGCTGGAGCTCTGCGGCGGCTTCTGATCGTCTCCGGTTAAAAGAGCTTTAATTTCAGACGGGATTTTCCCCTGATCCATGGCCAAACACCACTGCTTATACTGCACACACACACACACACACACACACACACACACACACACTCGCAGGTCACAACACTGTGGCTCACAGACAGGAAGTGAGGAGATTGAACAGATGTTTACCATGTCTAGTTCCTCTCGGAGGGCACAGATGGCTCTCTCTTTACTGGACACCAGCTCCTCCAGATACTGGTACCGCAGCTTCTTCCTGGCGCGACACTCGCGGGCGCTCTGCCGACTCCTCTCGAGCTTCGCCTTCAGATCGATCTTCGCTGGTTTACGGCCGCGTTTGCCTGGTTTCTTCACTTTACCACCGACCATCTGCAGACCACACCACATGTCAATCAGAGTTCAATTACTGTAAAACTGGAACACACTAAACATCCCCCTTACGTTAGCATGTGGTTTCCATTTGGTTATTTGTTTTGGGAACAAACTCCCAACATTCTCCTCTGGTTTCATTTTTAGAACCATAAACTAACACTTCCAGAACGTTGCACAGAGACTTTGTCTGACAACATAATAAGAACTTCACAAACACGGAACGTTCTCCAAACGTTAGCATATGGTTCCCGTTAGGTTCATTTATAGAATCCACCATATTGGCTGTAACCACCATAGACACTGAGGCAGACATCCCCCCCAATATTCATAATAGTGCTCTACTGATATGGGGTTTTACATGGATGATTATTAAATGATTAGATTTGGTCCCCAATCCTGAACATCCAACTCATTCAATGTTCTCTTTAGGTTTCACTTGGCTCTGATGCCAATATTCATGTGATTCAAGTTTTTAGGCAGTTTTTTTAACTAACAATAACATTCATCAGAATCAGAAATAATGATTTTTTTTTCCCCCGGTGGTTTCATCACTCACTTTACTGTCATCCATCACGTGTTGTCTGATCCTCGATCATTAAACTATAATCAATAGAAGATTACACTGAGATCATTTCTTTATCAACGCTGCAGCTCACTGTGTTTTTAGCCGAATGCTAACGGTGCTCTTCCGGTTCGGACGCAGGTTACGCCCATCTTGCGCACAGCATGCTGGGAGTTGTAGTTTATACAGCCACAAAATAAAACATTCTAGAAACATCAGGAACATCAGGTAGTTTCCACACGAGATCTCACGACGCTCGCTCGCGCGCGAACAATGTTTATAATGAGAATAATGTTTCAGCTCTGTTGTTTCATACAATGCAAGTGAATGGTGACCAGAACTTTGAAGCTCCAAAAAGCACATAAAGGCAGCATAGAAGTAGGGCTGCTCAATTGTGGCAAAAATCATAATCATGATTATTTTGGTCAATATTGAGATCATGATTAATTAACACGATTACTCATTGACTTTGGAAACATCATGCATTTATTGAATTTTTAAAAAACTTGATGAGCTACTTCATCATCATGTACAATAAAGACTACACATTAACACAATACCAACATGTCAGGAGTCGGTCGATTCTCAACAACAGCTTCAAAACCACAATAAATAATAACAGTAACTAATATGTTAATAATGGAGGAATAATCTCAAATTCTTAATTATTCAAGACTAGTAAACAGTCAGTGATATAATAACAATAGAAATATATTTAAAATATTAGAATGAAAATTCAGTGTTTTTTAAACAGATTTAAAAGTTTAAGTGCAGTATCAATTACTCATGTAAACATGCAACTTCACTGTATGATTATAGTACATGAAGACTTTTTAAAGTGACTAAAGTTACTTCAAGAGCAGCGGGTGTTCAGCAGCAGCTCTATTATCTCTATTATCTTACATTTATACTTGCAAGTCCCACATTTGAATACAAATCTGCTTTTTTCTCCGCTGTTTACATTCACTTTAGACATCACTCTCTGTGTTTACATGAGTACCTCACCAACACGGGCATTTTGGCAGAAGTTTGAAATGTATTTGAGCGTTCAGGTGTGCATTAGCACATGTTCAGCACACACACATATGCCACCTGTCAATCAAACAGGGCAGAGCTGTTACTAGATCACTTGTGAATTATAAAATGACATGTTCTGTATTATTTCAACAGCAGAATAAGAATATGACCTTTCTAGTGACAATAACTAGCCAGTTATTGTTTTGTTATTGATGTTTTAAGTAAAATTCTCTTTCACGTGCCCCTTAAAAAATCCACAGACAAGCGTTAATGTACCGATGTGCTGGCACTGGAAATGATGAAGATGATGACGTGAAGATGAAGAACCCAAGTGCAGATTATTTACATACGTGAAGTCCAAAACCCTAAACATAGACATGAACAATTAACATCAACAATACTTGACAAGAGACAATGGCAAATATGAGGCTTAAATACACAGATATTGTGTAAAACAATAACAAGAAAACCAGTAAACTGACAGAACTATAAACAAGATAACAAGACATTAAATCAATGAACTTATTGATCCCTTTAAGATATTTATAGATTCTCTGTAGAGATTACTTAAACCATTTAAAGCCTTTAAGTGTTTATGTTTATTTTCATTGGCTATTCTTTACTTGTGTATTATTTTCTGTTGCAATTATTTGAGAAGATATTGAGTTTCTTGAGGAAAGTTTATAATTATAATTATATTGGTCAACAGACCGAAATGTGTGGTATAATGTGAAATTTATAGTGTAGTATAATATATAGTGTGTACAATTAGTTCCGGTCTTCGATTCTGATTGGACGAGAGCCGTTCAACGATGACCGATGGTGTGACGTCATCAGCACTCGACGCTTCACTGTGTGTGTCACTCCGCTTGTGTTCTGCTGTTCTAAACTAAAGTGTTTCTGTAAGGAGATACTGGCTTTATTTTTGAAATTACATATGTTAGCCAGCAGGTGGTGGCAAAAGATCATTTTTGTGTCTGATATAAGTTGGTGAATCCATTAGTTATCGTTTACATAGAACAGCGCTCTGAGTTTCCACATAGGACACATTCCGTTTAAAATGGCGGAGGACGCTGTTTCTATTGTGAATGACATTTGCGCACCGTCTACTCCGAAATAGAGAGGAATATGTCTATATTCCACTGAGAAAACTGACCTTCAGAAAGCTGTAAGTATCTCTGATTGGGAGTGGCAACAGGTGATCACACACGCTCCAGCTCTCTCTCTCTCTCTCTCTCTCTCTCTCAATTTCAATTTCAATTTAACGAGCTTTATTCGCATGACAAAGACATTTTGTATTGCCAAAGCAATTACATAAAAAACAGAACAGGAACTAAACTAAGACATGACAACAATAATAACTATAAAGAAATAACATGCAACATTATATAGGGTCAGTAACAGGGGTCGGGGATTGGGGTCAGGGGTCATCGATACATCATGTGTTGTTATTGGTTGAGTTCTGGTTGTCCCGCAGGTTTCTACAGGATAGTACAAATCTTGCAGCTATATTTGCACATTCCTCTTTTTCCCCCAGAATAAAACACATTTTTTGTGTCGGGGTACATGCATTGAAATCTGGACATATGTTGTTAATTGTGTGGTAATATTTGTTTCTAATTGGTTGGTATTTTGGGCATTCTGTGAGGAAGTGCAGTTCTGTCTCAATCACTCCCAGGATGCATTGGGAGCACAGTCTCTCTCTCACACACACACACACTCACTGAGAAACACACACTGCATTTTAAATAAGTGAACAGTCAAATAAACTCTGTGATTAACTTTATACTGGAAGAGTGGTTGAGTTTAAGGCCAAACTAATCTGATGTGCAGCAATTTAATGTGTAATTATCATTTTATCAGTTTTGCATAAATAATGATCAGCCGTCTGAGGCAGCAGAGATCATTTAATGCGACATGTAACACTGCAGCGCCATCTTGTGGACAAACTCGGGAACTACTAGCACAATTTTACAATATTACTTTCGACGTGAAACACTGCTGCGCCATCTTTAATGTATGGCGGGAATGTCATCATAGCTGTGAGGGACACCCTTCAATGGGTGGTACAGTTGTTTAAAGTGTTTTTTAACTGTTTTTTTTTTTTTTTTTTTTTTTGGGGGGGGGTCGTCATCAACATTTTTCAAAAGGCAAAAAACTCCAGACAACAGGATTTGTGGAAAATTAGATGTGATGTAGGACCTTTTTGATAGCGTTTTACAGTGCGTCTATATTTCACAGCCTCTTTTAATCCCTGTCAACAATCTAATATGGATCTATTGAGCGCTTCGTCCCAGAAGTAAAAATTAGAAGAAAAATCGATCGTTATTTCAACCTCATTGTTTTAAAATCACGTTATCTGAATTTCCGTTGAAGAACTACACTACCCATAATCCTGTCATCGAGTCAATCGCTCTTAATCTAAATCTGAATATTTTCCGGAAACCTAAAATATATTGTTTCTATACTTATAACCAACTACTTTTAATTAAGTTTATATTTGTCCATTATTTGTAATTTGATGACATCATTCGGAATGCATCATGGGATTGTATTTCATTCCCTCATTTAAGACATTAAGTAGCGTTGTCTTTTTGTCTGATTTTTAAACAAAGTTTGTGATGTGATTCAGAGCAGGTTGGTTTGATTAATGATTTTATGAAGGATTTTATCAAATCACAATTTAAAAAATACTCTCAGAAAGACGATTGCTGTGCTTTATAAACTTTGGTAAACCACCACCTTCCCCTTTTCAAGTCTAAAACTAGATGAATAAATGGAAACGTGTTAAAATTTAAATGTAAAACTCATTTTTATTTAAAAAAAAAAGATCATTTCATTTGTTACAACAGCTTATAGACGTGACTGAATGAGCTTTACACATCTGAATTTATACAATGTCTTACACGTAAAGCATTAATGTACAAAAACTAGAGATAGAGAAAAATTCATGTTTGATGAGAACCCAAATGTTGGTCACCTTTGAGCAATCCTTGCAAAGCATCATGGGTATCACAAAAAACAATGATAAAATGACCAAAAATGTAACATTTATAAACAAATTCTGTTGTGAACGAATCCTGCTCACTCCTTCAAAGTGCTTTAACATTTTTCCCACAATTCCAGTAACATGTCTCCACCAGCTCTGACATCATCAGCCTTTTGATCTCTGACCTCTGACTAGAGCTGAGTGAAACTCACAAGACTGAGAAGTCTTACCTTTGGTGACCCATTGAGTACATCATGTGACATCAACAGATGATTGAGAACTTTAATGACACACACACACACACACACACACACACACACACACACACACACACACACACTGTACTATTATCTGAACTGATTCTGTAAAGTGCAGTTAAAACTGAAATGATCTGAGCACACAGACATGTGGCGCTACCCAGAAGCCCTTGCATTACAAGCCTTTAAAGGGAGGTGTGGGGTGCGGACTGATTTGGACTTGCTGTCGTTGACACACACACACACACACACACACAGCTGTCACATACAGTAAACATGAAGAATGATGTGTGAACTCTGAGAAGGCCGCCGAGTGAAGAATGATTAAGTCCAGCACATGCTCAGATCTTTAATGATTGTGACCAAATGAGAACTTTAAAACAGCTGGAGACTAAAACCATCACAATTACACAAAACAACATCATCTCCACAGACCAGCAACACAAGAACAACAGCTCGACATCCTCCAAACATCCAAACATGACAAACGGTTTCAATTTCCTGCTGTAAAAGACATTCAGCGTGAGAACTGATGAATGCTGGGTAATCAAATCAGAGTGACTTGTATATTTCTGCTGGTGAGTTTCCCTTTAAAAAGCTCTGATGATCCTGTTGGACACACATACACAGACACTCACACACACACACACACTCACTCACTCTCTCTCTCTCTCTCTCACAGACACACAGACACTCACACACACACACACACTCACTCACTCTCTCACAGACACACACACACACTCACTCGCTCTCTCACAGACACACACACACACACACACACTCACTCACTCACTCTCTCACAGACACACACTCACTCTCTCACAGACACACACACACTCACTCAATCTCTCACAGACACACACACTCACTCACTCTCTCACAGACACACACACACACACTCTCTCACAGACACTCAGACAGACACACACTCTCACACACTCTCACAGACACACTTGGACACACACTCTCACACACACTCTCACAGACACTCGGACAGACACACACTCTCACACACTCTCACAGACACACTCGGACACACACTCTCACACACACTCTCACAGACACTCGGACAGACACACACTCTCACAGACACACTCGGACGCACACTCTCACACACACTCTCACAGACACTCGGACAGACACACTCTGACACACTCTCACAGACACACTCTCACACACACTCTCACACACACTCTCACAGACACTCTCACACACACTCTCACAGACACACTCTCACAGACACTCTCACACACACTCTCACAGACACACTCTCACACACACTCTCACACACACTCTCACACACACTCTCACAGACACACTCTCACACACACTCTCACAGACACTCGGACAGACACACACTCTGACACACTCTCACAGACACACTCGGACACACACTCTCACACACACTCTCACAGACACACTCGGACACACACTCTCACACACTCTCACACACACTCTCACAGACACACTTGGACACTCTCACAGACACACTCGGACACACACTCTCACACACACTCTCACAGACACACTCGGACACACACTCTCACACACTCTCACACACACTCTCACAGACACACTTGGACACACTCTCTCTCACACACTCTCACAGACACACTTGGACACTCTCACAGACACACTCGGACACACACAGTCATTACTGGGTATTATTTTTTTCTCATTTTCCCCATAAAATGATCTAAACATTCTTAAAATAAAATCAGTTAACTTTAGATAATTAAGATATTTACTCTTTGTTTACAGAGAATTCTAACAAAACGTACTATCGTTTACATTTATAAGAAACGGTTTGCCAATGAAAACAAGGAACACAAGTTTATTTTTCGCTCCCCGCTGGCAAATATAGTTTCCTCTTGATTGAAGCATGAAGCGCAGTGAATTCTGATTTCTATGAAAACTTTCTCTCGTCATTCTGCTTCAATCAATGTTTTCTTGTTTTAAAGGATGATGACGGAGACTCAGAATGAAAGTTTCTCTCTTTATAGCTTATAAATACAGTATCAACAGAATGCGCTACAAAAATATTAAACCTTTTGTGGGCACTGATATTTAAAAAATGATTAAAAGTGTTTCAAACAACGGTCAGGCACGAGATCCCGTCTGTGATTGTGAGCTGCGGTTGTGACCCTCGTTTCAAACTGCCGCGTCCGGCATGAAGTTTTTGGTTGAACTGGTTGTGTCACTGTTCCCATGATGCACTGCGGTGTCCTGTCACAGCCAGAACACAAACTCAGTTGAAGAGAGTGCATCGGTGACGTCTTAAATAGAAAAATAGAAGAAAATCTGAGTACCATGTTGTGTTGAAGGTGATCACAGTGTTTCTGCGTCACACGTCTCCATTATTTGGCATTGGAAAGCAAAACCAGCCACAGAAACACATTCCCGTATTTTCTGAATCCTTCGGCTGGTCGAGAAGGTAGTTTGATTCTTAACTCCTGGATTTAAGGCAACTCATTATGTTTGTGATTTCATAAAAATTTTCTCTTTAAAAAAATGTACAAATTTCTTTTCACACAAAGCTGCATGTCATAAACACTGTATAGAAAATATATAAATATGATTCTTTTCTTTTGAATGTACAGACACCCGCCGGACCAGGAGATGCAGACATGTCTCTCTCCTCCAGGATTTGGATCATCAGAGCAGAAGTGAGTCCATTATTTACAGACAGTCCGTGGGCGGGGCTCGTGTTGTGATTGACAGGGCTCAGGACGAGTCCGTGCAGGGTGAGGGGGGTGGGGGGTACAGGTGATGCGAGTAGCTGCGTTCGGTGTACGGTGAGGGCGGGCAGCTCTCACAGTTCTCCTCTGCGGACAGATATTGACTGCGTGGGGTGGGCGGTGGGGGGAGGGGCTCCGAGTCGTAGTTCAGGTCGCTCATGTAGCCCTTAGCGACAGCACTGGATGCGTGTGGCACTCGACGGCCCGGCGTGTAATCGCTGTCACACACGTCTGTGCTGCACGGCGTCGTCGGAGGAGCGAAGTGACGGTAACTGTACGGCCTGTAGCTGAAACACACACACACACAGTTATCACTGAACAAACACAACTGGTTTCAACTACAAACAACATATATATCTTAATAATGTTATTCTGTTACCTGTACGAACGGTGTGTTGATGGACTGTTAGAGGAGTATCCAAACTCAATGGTGTACTGTGACCTCACAGTGGCGGGTGACGGAGGAGGATTCAGAATCTGAAACAACAAACACACACAACATCATGAGCTTATTCCATCTTCATATGTTGACCTTTTGAAATATTGTTACTTTGCTGAATACTCCACCACTATACTACACAATCACTGCCGAATACTCCACCTCTATACTACACAATCACTGCCGAATTCTCCACACTATACTACACAATCCCTGCCGAATACTCCACCGCTATACTACACAATCCCTGCCGAATACTCCACCACTATACTACACAATCCCTGCCGAATACTCCACACTATACTACACAATCCCTGCCGAATACTCCACCTCTATACTACACAATCCCTGCCGAATACTCCACCTCTATACTACACAATCACTGCCGAATACTCCACCACTATACTACACAATCACTGCTGAATACTCCACCTCTATACTACACAATCCCTGCCGAATACTCCACCACTATACTACACAATCCCTGCCGAATACTCCACACTATACTACACAATCCCTGCCGAATACTCCACCTCTATACTACACAATCCCTGCCGAATACTCCACCTCTATTCTACACAATCACTGCCGAATACTCCACCACTATACTACACAATCACTGCCGAATACTCCACCACTATACTACACAATCACTGCCGAATACTCCACCTCTATACTACACAATCACTGCCGAATTCTCCACACTATACTACACAATCCCTGCCGAATACTCCACCGCTGTACTACACAATCCCTGCCGAATACTCCACACTATACTACACAATCCCTGCCGAATACTCCACCACTATACTACACAATCCCTGCCGAATACTCCACACTATACTACACAATCCCTGCCGAATACTCCACCACTATACTACACAATCCCTGCCGAATACTCCACACTATACTACACAATCCCTGCCGAATACTCCACCTCTATACTACACAATCCCTGCCGAATACTCCACCTCTATACTACACAATCCCTGCCGAATACTCCACCACTATACTACACAATCCCTGCCGAATACTCCACCTCTATACTACACAATCCCTGCCGAATACTCCACCTCTATACTACACAATCCCTGCCGAATACTCCACCTCTATACTACACAATCCCTGCTGAATACTCCACACTATACTACACAATCCCTGCCGAATACTCCACCGCTA
The DNA here is from genome assembly GCA_032164185.1 of Moxostoma hubbsi. Classification (NCBI taxonomy): domain Eukaryota; kingdom Metazoa; phylum Chordata; class Actinopteri; order Cypriniformes; family Catostomidae; genus Moxostoma; species Moxostoma hubbsi. The sequence continues at coordinate 19,799,754 of JAVLUX010000041.1, forward strand.
TACTACACAATCCCTGCTGAATACTCCACACTATACTACACAATCCCTGCACAAGGATGATGATTTATCGACTTTATAGACATTACATTTTTATCGTCTGTTAATGCTGAACTTCTGTAAAGCTGCTTTGAAACGATGTGTGTTGTGAAAGGCGCTATACAAATAAAATTGACTTGACTTGACTTGACAATCCCTGCCGAATACTCCACCTCTATACTACACAATCCCTGCCGAATACTCCACCACCATACTACACAATCCCTGCCGAATACTCCACCTCTATACTACACAATCCCTGCCGAATACTCCACCTCTATACTACACAATCCCTGCCGAATACTCCACACTATACTACACAATCCCTGCCGAATACTCCACCTCTATACTACACAATCCCTGCTGAATACTCCACACTATACTACACAATCCCTGCCGAATACTGCACCACTATACTACACAATCCCTGCCGAATACTCCACCACTATACTACACAATCCCTGCCGAATACTCCACCACTATACTACACAATCCCTGCCGAATACTCCACCACTATACTACACAATCCCTGCCGAATACTCCACCTCTATACTACACAATCCCTGCCGAATACTCCACCACTATACTACACAATCCCTGCCGAATACTCCACACTATACTACACAATCACTGCTGAATACTCCACCTCTATACTACATAATCACTGCCGAATACTCCACCACTATACTACACAATCACTGCTGAATACTCCACCACTATACTACACAATCACTGCTGAATACTCCACCTCTATACTACACAATCACTGCTGAATACTCCACCACTATACTACACAATCACTGCTGAATACTCCACCTCTATACTACACAATCACTGCTGAATACTCCACACTATACTACACAATCCCTGCCGAATACTCCACCACTATACTACACAATCCCTGCCGAATACTCCACCTCTATACTACACAATCCCTGCCGAATACTCCACCTCTATACTACACAATCCCTGCCGAATACTCCACCTCTATACTACACAATCCCTGCCGAATACTCCACCACTATACTACACAATCCCTGCCGAATACTCCACCACTATACTACACAATCCCTGCCGAATACTCCACCTCTATACTACACAATCCCTGCCGAATACTCCACCACTATACTACACAATCCCTGGCGAATACTCCACACTATACTACACAATCACTGCTGAATACTCCACCTCTATACTACATAATCACTGCCGAATACTCCACCACTATACTACACAATCACTGCTGAATACTCCACCACTATACTACACAATCACTGCTGAATACTCCACCTCTATACTACACAATCACTGCTGAATACTACAGAAATGTCAAGTTTGTAACGGATAATGGAAGATGCCATACACACCGCTAGAGGGCGCCGCCTGCTTACACAATGCTGACTGAATCACTGAATTCAGACTACTTTTAATCTTTTAATAATTGTGTTAAGTTCATATTGCGATTTCAATCTTAAATCAATCAATCGTGTGGCCTTAATGGATCCCATACCAATGTCTAAGAAGTCAAAGTTTGCTGGTTTCAAAGTGTTTTGGATGGTTTTACCTCATCATGTACCTCACTTTCACAACTGTCACGTCTTTAACTGGGTTTTTCCTAATTAATGTGAGAATGAGTGATTATAAATGGCATATTATGTTCTTAGGAGTGCCAACACTTCTACATTATTTGAATTCACAGAGTATTTACAAAGTGTGACAATAAATGACAAATAAAACATAGCTTTTTTTATATTAGCATTTTCATGTTTAAAACAGATTTGCCAATGGTTTTAATTTGATCAATAATTGACCGATAAATATCAGCGGCCGATACATCAGTGCATCCCTAATGTTCAGGTTTGCTTTTGTAGAGAGGCATTTGCGGTTAGTAAAATGGCACAACACTGAACAGACATGTATGACTGTACACACACACTGACACAGTTGCTCATGAATCAATATTCACGCTATAAGTGTGAGATGTTTTTGGACTCACAGGAGGGAAGTGTGGACCCTTCATACTCGACGAGCTGCTGGACGAAGCACCAGTCACATGAGCACGGTCGTACGGTGGCCCGCTGCTGCCGCCCATGATGCTCAAAGAGCCAATCACAGACTTCCCACGAGACATGCCTGAGAAACAAAATACACGTGAACAGCTGCACAAAGCCTCTTGTACTGAGTTCATCAACTACATCTCTAGATCATAAACTTGATATAATGTGTTTTAATGTGACCTGGCAGTGACCCCGTGAGAGAGCTCGGGTGAGGGACGTATCCCAGCGGCACCGATGGCGGTCCGTGAACCACAAAGTCATTCGTCATCGTCTCGCCGTCGTCCTTCATCTGAGGACACAGAACGCGCTGACACACGAAATAAACCGCGCCCACCATGAACAGCACCATGACCACGCCCACAATTGAGCCAATGGTGTTTGTCGGAGGAAAGGACGGCTCCTCTGTCGCATCTGACAACATAAACAAATCAACACATTAAAGGTGACCAAAATGAGAACTGATTTAATGGCTTTGTAACCAAGTTAAAGGTATTAAAATACTTTCCTTGCACATTGATACATGAGTGAACAACTTCATCATTCATTTCAGAAAACTTTTAAAACACATTTTAAGATAAAAAATATTTTTAAAGCTGATGTTCCTTTTTTCAGTGTTAAAATACTTCTATCTCAGCTTAATAAACAGAGACAAATATAAGTTGTAAACACTGTCTCTGTGACGCTACATGTTTCGAGTGACACATTTAGACCCGCCCCAACAGCATTACTTAACCAATGGCGTGAGTTGGGGGCGGGACTATCTGACTGTTTGGCCAACTGCAGATGAGGGGTGTTACATTCAGTGGTGCAGAAATGACACACTTCAGCTTTACGACGGGAATATCAAGATGTTTTCTCCGGGTTACACCACATGACCTGAACAAAATGTTCTTTAAACATTTCACACGCAGTCATGAGGGTTTAAAGTGCTCCGCTATGTTTTAAGATATGAGATTATTTCACTGATTATTGGTTTTAAATAAATAATAAAAAGGTTATTCTTCACTACTTTTTTCAAGAATTTCAGTTTTTATGGGATTTTTCCCCCGTCTCTGAACCGATACACCAAGACATTTATAACTTTAACAGGGTTGCTACAGTTTATAAAATCAAATTTAAGACTAGGGTTGCAGCGGTATAACCGGTTTCACGGTATACCACGGATTTGAAATTTGACGGTTATCATACAATGTACATTTGCTTATCAACGGTATTGGGAGATAAATGCAACAGAACGGAGAAACTCACATGCGCATGCGCATCTCATTTCCTCCTCGACTGCCTGTCAGACTCGTCAACTTGCGACACACGCGCGCGCAGCGGAGAAAATGTCAGAGAAGTGAGGTGAGGGGGTCTGACATGAGTTTGTGTGTGAGTTAAAGCAGTGTTTCTCAACTGGTCTATTCGGACTGGGTCGCAGACAGCAGGGAAAGAACAATGCCATGGTTCTCCCATTGAAGATATTTCGGCGGCCGCCCAAGTGGTCTACTTTTAAGACTGCCGACGTAGATTTAATGATAATCTCTCAAACAGGTAAAGCAGACATGGGCAACACACGGCCCGCGGCTCATTTATCATTAAAGCGTGTCTATTTTTCATTGGATATGTCAGTTAACTTGCAATGGGACCTAACGCGTCTCCACAAGCGTTTATCATGCGCAGGGTTGCCAGATAAGAGACGAAACACCCCCAGTTTGAGATTCATACTTGTGCAAATTGGAAATATTCCGCCTAATGTTTTACTTATGTTGTGCAATCTGGCAACCATGCACACGAGTGCGCTATTTCTATCTTTCCCCTTTGAACAAATTTGAGGAGCCTTTCCTCCTGTGTAATATGTGTAGTAATATGTGTATAAATATGTAATATTAGGTAACAAACGGGATAATAATGGGCTCATATATGTAAATATGCTCTTCAATTGTTAAAAGGGGAGAGAAACTTCCTGTAGATTTTGACATCAACAACAGAAATAATGTCACTTGATGCATGTCCTTGTAAACCATGAACAAAACTATACATTAAACACAGGTTATGTTTAATCTATGGCAGGTCGACACGTGATGTCCAATGTAAAATCTGTCCTGATGCAAATCCAGTTGAGAAGCACCGAGTTAAAGGGACAGTACAGTATATATTAACTGTTAATAATCATACATTACTTCAAAAGCTCACACAGCTGATGTTATTATTCATTTAGTAGTTCATTTAACATGTAAACTAACATGTTATAGTTACATGCTATTTTTATCATGTTTATAAGTCGTTTATTATAATTCTGTTAGCTTTCTTATATTTTTATTTTATTTTCAAAAGGGAGAATTTTTTAACACATACTTCAATAAAATAAATTGTTTCAAGTTTCAATTATAATAAAGTGTTTGCACAAAAATAAATAAATAAATAAATAACCCGTCTGGTTTCACTGATAATAGTAATTGTTTAATACCGTATACCGTGATATTTTCTGAGACGGTTATCATACCGTGAAAATCTCATACCGTTGCAGCCCTATTTAAGACCTGAACATATAAAACGAAGACTGCATGTCCCATCAGTACCGTCGCTCCCTATACACACATTTCACAGTCTCTGTAGGGCACCAACACCCGAAGGGGGCACCAGAAACTGCAGTCACAGAACACAGACGATCACCTCGCACTCACACCACGCATCAAAACCCTGAATCAATCGATATAATGTTTTAAAATAGTTTGTCATTTCTTCCAGTCACAAGAACAAAATAAATGAAATCCCAGAAACAGATTAATGCGCATCCAGAAGACCAATAATAACCAGAATTGAGAACAAAAAAAAAAAAAGAAAAAGATCCGGTGCATTACACAGGACTATTAACAATAAACAAGCCTGAAATACACCGGGGACTCTTATTTTGAAATGTCTGTTCTTCCAGCCGCTTCCTCATTCGAACAGATAAAATAAACCAAACATGCACTCTTACTTAATAATCACGTTAGGGGGGGTTCTCGGGGTATCTCAGCGAATATTGACACTATCACACCTGGAGTCGTGAGTTTGAATCCAGGGCGTGTTGAGTGACTCCAGTCAGGTCTCCATAGCAACCAAATTGGGCCGGTTGCTAGGGAGGGTAGAGTCACATGGGGTAACCAAATTGGGCCGGTTGCTAGGGAGGGTAGAGTCACATGGGGTAACCAAATTGGGCCGGTTGCTAGGGAGGGTAGAGTCACATGGGGTAACCAAATTGGGCCGGTTGCTAGGGAGGGTAGAGTCACATGGGGTAACCTCCTCGTGGTGGTGATTAGTGGTTCTCGCTCATCATAGACAATGTTTTAATGTGTTTTTGAATAACTGAGATGATTGGTTGGAGCTGCTCAGAGGCGGAGCTTCATCTTGATGAAAGAACTGATGAATCATTGACAATATGAACGTGTGTGAAGACTATCGACACTTACAGCATCCGACCTCATCCGAGTTATCTGTGCAGTCCATGTTATGATCACATTTCTTGTGTGGTCCGATGCACTGACCGTTCGCACAGGTGAACTGATCCCTGGGACAGGGAACTAAACAGAGAGAGAGAGAGAGAGAGAGAGAGAGAGAGAGAGAGAGAGTGTTTCCAGTAAAACACGTGTCATATCAATGTAGTAGTTTGTACATTGTGTACAGAAATAACTCTACTATGCTCAACAACAGGAAACACTTAAGAACGCTGTACCTTCACACTTGTTCTCATCGGATCGGTCCTGACAGTTGATCTCTCCGTTACAGCGCAGTGAAATATCAACACACTGTTTACTGTCGCACTGGAACTCTTCGTCCGAACACACGGGACAGTCGCGCTCGTCGCTGCTGTCGTCACACTCGGCGAAGCCGTCGCAGCGCCACGCCTGCGGGATACAGTCCACTTCGCCGGACGAGCACGAGAACTGCTCCGGAGAACAAGTGGGCGGCTCTGAGGAACAACACAGGGGTCAAGGGTCAGTCAAAAGTTCATGAATGATTGAATATAAAAACTGCAACTTTATTAGGAACTTGAACATTTGTGATTTATATTGAATCTCAAGAACAATAATCTCATTTCAACACTTCCACATCACATATAGGCATCTGTGAGTATTGAGTGGAAGAAACTGATGTGTTGTTGTACCTCCACAGGACAGTTCGTCCTGCAGTAACACCAGGTGAACGGGACATGAGCAGCGCGTCGTTCCGTCTCCTTTCACAATACAGATGTGCGAGCAGCCGCCGTTCTCAGACGTGCACGGGTGTTTATCTGCAGGACACACAAACTCATTTCAAACTCTCTCCAGCAGATGTGTTTCCTCCAGTAAATCACACTTTACAGCCGTTTATAGTGAGTGATGTACCGCAGCGAGGCACAGCAGCTGAATAAATAATCAAACTCTTCCTCACAGTCCATCAAATCAAACATTCACAAAACCACATCAACATAAACTCACAGAGGCTGCATTTACTCTCTGTTCAGAGAGAGCCAATCGGCTCGCTTCAGGAGAACTGGGCGGGGCCAAAACTAAATGTGTCGCTCGGATGTTTTCATAAGTGTAGATTTTACAGTACACATTCAATTGTGCACAGCCGAGCAAACTCACAATAATCAAATATATACTGCAATATTTAGAAATCCTGCTGTTCATTCATGAAATCATCATCACTGGGCGGCACTCACTGTACTCCTGCATGTCGACCTCATGTACGGCGTGGATGTCACTCAATGAGGAGATTCGCGCCTGAATCTTCGTGCGTCCCTCTCGTGTGACCTTATCGATCCGTTCGATCATCTGCTGCTGCCGATCGATCCAGTACAGGTGATTCCCGAACACCGTCAGTCCCACCGGCTGCAGGATGTTTGAATCCTCGATGACGATCCGATTGGCTCCTGCAGGGGAGGGGTGGAGAGAGGGGAGTGGTCAGGAACTGAGGGCGGGGTCAAGGAATGCATTCATTGGATGACAGTGAAATAAAAGGGAAGGAAATGATGTTGTGAGTGACCAATATTATTATTAATATAAACTTATATAAAGATCTTCTACTAAATAAAACATAATTGAAAAAAAATATCCAATGAAAATAAACACATCTTTAAGAAAATAAATATCAAATCAATATAATACCGTGCTCAATAAATGACATCTTTTGGCTTTTATAATATTCTTTCGTGTGCTTCAGGTGGTGAAACTGATCGCTTGTATTACGAGTGAAACACAGATTATAATAACGAGCTTCTCTTCGTTTTCTTCACCTGTTTGGGAGTCGTCCCGTTCTGTGGAGATTTCTTTCTCCATTTGGGGTTTTACTGGGACAAAAATGATCCCGATCTGAGCTCTCCTGTCTCTGGATCACAAATATCAGATAATCAGAGCTCCAGAGCACGCCACAGTCACATTGAACATTCGCCTGTCAGATGAATATTTAGAGCTTTTAAAGTGTCAAACGGCCGATGAATGTCATTGGTTCAATTCTCTCAGTCTCATGTGAAGCCCCGCCCACCGATAGATAAGCCCACGCTGCGCACATGTATATTTAAAAATCCGATATACACGATAGAAAAATCTCCTCTGACACTTTATATCCTCGCCAGGATATATATGATCATATCACCCAGCCCAAGAGTACTCGTGTGTTTTATTGAATATCTTGGCCTCTGAGTGGACTAGAAGATCAATCTATGTGTCTTTAGAAGTTTCATAACTCAAATCTTCTTCCTCAATACAAAGAGCTTTATATAAATGGCTCCTTTGCATTCTCCCATCACACAGATGAATACATCAGCACATGACAGCCTCTGCAGTAAGACATCATCTTTTACATCATCACCCCCTTGGCCCCGCCCACTGGGATTCAGTCAGAAAGGTGAAGAGGAGAGAAGACAGATGAGTCTAATATTCATCTGCACCAAAGGGACTTACATAGGACTATTTTCTCCCAATTTGTGATCCCCACTTCCCACTACTTAGTAGGTCCTCGTGGTGGTGTAGTGACTCCGAGAGGCGGAGGATGAATCTCAGTTGCGTCTGAGACCGTCAATCCACGCATCTTATCACAGGACTCATTGAGTGTGTTACCGTGGAGACGTAGCGCGTGTGGAGGCTTCACGCTATTCAAAGCGGCATCCACGCACAACTCGCCACACGCCCCACCGAGAGCGAGAACCACATTAGTGTGACCACGAGGAGGTTACCCCATGTGACTGTACCCTACCTAGCAACCGGGCCAATTTGGTTGCTAAGGAGACCTGACTGGAGTCACTCAGCACGCCCTGGATTCAAACTCGCTTTGACCGTTATCGTGCATCTCATGTTATATGTATATCTTAAGGAGACCTCATTCTGTGTCTTGCTGCTTACTCCATACACACAAATCACAAACATTCATTCTGTGCTGTGACCTTTAACCCCATGAGCTCACCAGACAGGTCGCTGCTCTCGATGCGTCTCAGGTCCATGTCGACCCAGAAGAGTTTCCCCAGCTCGTTATCAACCGTCAGAGCGACGGGTTTCCCGAGACCGCTGAAGAACAGAACCTCACGCTCCGTCCCGTCCAGAGCGGCGCGCTCGATCTTCGGTGAACGTTCCTGCAGGTTAGTGAAGTACATGTACCTGCAGACGAGAAACAGTCTCACTTGCAGTGTTTCCGAGATATAAACCTCCAGTGTTTTTTGTTTGTTTGTTTGTTTGTGATTTAACCCCATACTAACTTCCATGGCAAAAAAACAATGGTAAAGCTTTATAAAAGTCATCTGAATCAAAATAATACAAATCATGGAATTAAAACAATCACATTCCAATAAAACATTCTTCAGAGACAGCGGACTCACGACGGGTAAATAAATATATATATTTGAAATATAATAGGCTAGATATTTATTCATATATTATGTTAATCAGATGTAATATTCATGATTCTCACCCTCTCTCTGGGTTCACCACGATCGCACGTGGTTTGTCATGTTCCCCGCGGAGAACCACACCCACACGAGAGCCGTCCGTGCGCGTCACGTTGATGACGTTGGTCACCTCGCTCGTCCAGTAGATGAAGCGGCTGTAGATGTCGATGCTGAGGTCGTACGGCTGCAGGCCGAGGTTAGCCCCGCCCATCCCGCTCGATACCACCGTCATACTCTGAGGAGATCGGCAGAAAACATCCTTGATCACATGAATCAATAAAACACAATAAATGAGTCACTGCAGTCTCCGTGGTTACCTGGTTGCCGTCCTCCTGCGCGCGGCGGATGACGTTCTGTTTGGAGTCGATCCAGTACAGCTGTCGATCGAGAGGGTCGTAGTCGATGGCGCGCACGTTTCTCAGACTGTGAATGGGCAGAATGATGTCTGGACTCTGCTGCTCGTCGATGACCATACGATTGATCGCCGACTTCTGACTGAAGAGCAGGAACGACGTGGGCGCTGAGAGACAGACAGACACAATGAGCTGTAAAGTGCAACTGCTAACAGGATGTTTTAACAGTGAGTTACACAAATCTCCTGTGATTCGAAAGTGTGAGATGCAGGACTTCAGTGTTCCAGCGCCTGCCAACTTGGCAGCTCGCTCACCCACAAGGGCTTTAAAAAGAAAATACCCTTCTGCCCGGGCGGGAACAACTGCTTGACATATCCAGCAAGCACCCCAGCGGCCCCTCTCTGCTCGACTGAAACAAACTCTGCACTTAATGACATCTCAATGCTGCCAAACCCGCTGGAGATTGAGTTGAGCGCAGGAACATGATGAGGTGTAGCGCCATCGCAAGATGGAAATTTAGTTCTGAATCACAAACGTGTGTGTGTTCGTGAGTGAGAGTGTGTGCTTGTGTGTGTGTGTATGCATGTGAGTATGCATGTGTCTGTGCGTTCGTGAGTGTGTGTGTGTGTGTGTGTGTGTGAGTGAGTGAGTGTGTGTGTATGCATGTGTCTGTGCGTTCGTGTGTGTGTGTGTGTGTGTGTGTATGCATGTGAGTATGCATGTGTCTGTGCGTGCGTTCGTGAGTGTGTGTGTGTGTGTGTGTGTGTTCGTGAGTGAGTGTGTGTGTATGCATGTGTCTGTGCGTTCGTGTGTGTGTGTGTGTGTGTGTGTGTGTGTTCGTGAGTGAGAGTGTGTGCTTGTGTGTGTGTATGCATGTGAGTATGCGTGTGTGTGTGTGTGTGTGTGAGTGAGTGTATGTGTATATATATATATATATATATATGTATGTGTGTGTGTGTGAGTGTGTGTGTGAGTGAGTGAGAGTGTGTGCTTGTGTGTGTGTGTATATATATGTGTGTGTGTGTGTGTGTGTGTGTGTGTGTGCTCACCGCTGCATGTCTTGTTGTCATAATTGAGCAAGTAATGCGCTGGACATCCGCACACAAAGCCACTGACGGGTACGGCGAGACACAGGTGAGAACAGTGACCGTTAGTGGACACACAGGCGTTCCAGCCGCCCTGTCTGGACGAGTGAAACACCAGGATGTCCATGACGTAATCCAGATGACCCTGTATGATGGTGCGGTTCTGTCCGCTGGTCTTATTGGCTCGTTCGATGCTGCGCTGACTCCAGTCGGTCCAGTAGATATAATCCTGATACTGAGTCAGTCCAAACGGATGAGGCAGATCATCAGCGATGACCTCACGCTCCAGACCTGAACAAAACATAAACAAGCACTTTATTATATTATAGGGGTTGAAAAATGTAACTTTTTTTCTTTGTGTTATATGAAGCTCTTATTAAAACTCAATTGGAAACTTTTATTTTTGGTACTTTTCAAATATCTTTTATGTATAGATTTGACTGTTTTAGTCTTTCAATATTAAACTATGAAAATACATACTAGTTTAAAAATATAATCATCATCATTAAAGAGTGAAATAAACAAACATTTCAATATTTATTGCATGAAAATGATAATTATTTCCACCAAAAGTTAGTTATTTGTTAATCAAGTGGACAAAAGTGTCCGCGAAGAGCATACTGGAGAAAATCACTTTTATTGGCCATCATTTCCAATCCAGCTGCCAAAAGAGTGTGAATATATGAATGAATTGTGCATTTATGATACATGAAATGTCGGCTATGAAATTAGCCTCAAATCCCCATCCCATGTGTTCCCTCTTAACTTAATCACATAAATGTAAATTTTGTTTTTAAAGTATATAAAACAGCAAAATAACAAAACTGCATTATAAACACCCACAGGAAAATCCCGAGGGATCCCATAGCGAATTCTCTTCCAGGTTTATGGACAAGCTGAACAGCTCAATCTTTATGTCAATTAATGATCGTGATACATGACAATCGTTAGAATACATTCATAATGGTGACAGTCCACTCACCGAGCATGTTGGATGATTCTATGAGTGTCGTGTCGAGATCCGTCCAGTAGAGGCGCCGTTCAGCGTAATCGATGGTCAGTCCGTTAGCTCGACCCACGTTTGGCACCAGAGTGATGCGACCAGAACCGTCCATCGCAGCGCGGTCGATCTTCGGCCGTCCGCCCCATTCCGTCCAGTACATGAACCTGAGACACAGAGAGACAAGTGTGAGCGATAAACGAGCACACCGCGAGACATTCCAGTAAACTCCATCTGATCTCGCTCACCCTTCAGCGGGGTCGAGTGCCAGCGCTCGTGGACTGTCCAGATCCTTCCACACCAGCACCTGTCTATGCTGACCGTCCAGTTTGGCCACCTCGATGCGATTGGTTCCTGTGTCGGCCCAGTACAGATTCTTCCCCAGCCAATCAACGGCCATCCCTTCCGGATAATCCAAGCCGAACTCCACCACGTGCTCCAGAGCGCTGCCGTTCATGTACGCCCGACTGATCGTCTGTCAAAACACACAACAACACCCGTCAGAACAATTCAACCTTCCTGTGGACATCATGACTCCCTGTGTGTGTGTGTGTGTGTGTGTGTGTGTGTGTTCACCTTCAGAGTGATATCTGTCCAGTAGATCCGGTTGTCGGTGATGTCGAAGTCGAGCGCCGACGCTTCCTTGACGCCGGTGAGCGGTATGGCCACGTTGTTGTTGTTGGTCTCCAGGGAGATGCGTCTGATGTCAGTGTGTCGTGAGAACAGCAGGAACGCTTCGGGAACGATACATGTGCTCAAATCAGCCATGAGCTCCAGACCGATGGGACATGCGCACGACACGCCCTGCGGCTTATACAGACACAGATGACTGCAGCCACCGTTACTGAACGCACACGGGTTCACCCCTGTACAGAGAGAGACACATGATGATGAACAGGAAATATGCAAAAACACCAAAAGTGCATCTGACATGAGCAGAGTACACATTTAAAATGGTGTGAAATCAATAAATGTGTTGAATATGTCTCTAAACCTCCTCTGTCATCACAACACCAGTTTACAGCATTTTGACTGGCGAGTTGGTGGATTTTGAAACAGCGAGTGTGCAAACGCATCACCTTCTGTTTATAGTAAATGCACACAATTACTATAGAGATAATCTGAGTTGTGAGATGATGCGTGCATGTGTGCATGAGTGATCTCACCGAAGGTCTCGTGGACGTATGTGGCTTTTATTCCCATGAGGTCGGGCAGCTGATCTATAATGACCTCTCGCACAACGGTGCGTTTGTGCACGCGCTCGATGCTGCGCCGCTGCCAGTCCGTCCAGTAGATGTAATCGCCCAACAGCGTGAACCCAAAGATGTGCGGCAGATTATCCTCCACTAACACTCGTCTGCCCGATCCGTCCATCTCCATCACCTAAACACACAGTTCACATACATTAAACCCAAATGTGCATATATAACAACAACACTAATCATTAAGTGTCAGATGCAGTGAGAAGCTTAACAGTTGTGTTCTCTTGTGATCTCTCAACAATAAGACGTCACACTTCAACGCATTAAATGTTTACGAGTCACACTGATGACGGATCTCACTTTCATTCTGGAAAGATGTTCTGTTGATCTGAGCGAGCAACAGTATCAGAAGGGGGCGGAGCCGGAGTTTGGTTCAAAAATATAGATATTTTATTTGTCCAAAGCTTCTGTTTCAATAGGAAAAATATTAACACAGGAAATAAAAGTGTGAAAGTGATTTCATGAGTGTTTCAAGCACACGAGCTGTAAGAGCATCTCAGACATTTACAACAATGAGCTGAAAAACAGTGATGGCTGAAAAACAGTGATGCAGTCAGTCCGAAGCTCGCTCTCTCTCTCTATCTCTCTCTCTCTCTCTCTGTGGCAGATCTCCAGACCTCAGGAATACAACACTCACTTCCTGCTGTTTGTTTCTGACTCACGCTCACAAACCAATGCTCACAACGTTCCCAGAATTCCTGCATACATTCACAACACAACTCATCATCCCAGAGTGGAATCGGCTACACTCAAATCCCGGACTGGATTCTGGTAGCGATGTGAGAAACTACATTTCCTAATCAACTAGTTAACTAATCGATCTTAAGGAAGTGCTGTACAATTAGTCTGGCTTCATGTTCACTTGACCCCGATCGGAAACGACAGTCTTGAGACTGTTTTGGACTATTTGAAGTTGCAGAACAAGTGTTGCCATCACATCCAAATATTCCAGAGCACAGACTGTAACACACACGTACACGTGAAGTTTCCATCTGGGGTGTTTGCTCTCGGTGAAGAGGTCTGCTCTGGTTGGGAGTTTGTGACCACAGGACGCTGTGGCTGGAGATTCTGGGGCTATTCTAAACAGTGCTGACCGCAGCTGGAGTGGAGACCGCAATCGGAACCAGATGTGGGTTGAAACCACATAACACCGCCTGCCGGAGCAGACGAGACCGGCCCCTCCACCCAACACTACAGCTACAGTGATTGGCTGAATGCAGAACAGAATTGCTGTCACATAAGACACAATTCCTTTCCAACTTTTGTGTTATAGACAAGCCTTTTTACCAAATTCCCATAAATTCTGGAGTCCTACAGAACTCTTCAGCAAATCTGTTTCTAGAAATGTCAGAAGTGCACCACGAGAGCTCTGAAGTTACTGGCGTATGTGGTTGATTCATGTAGTGTGCCAGAAGCATTCCATTTTCCGGCTTGTGAGCTCCAATTCAAGACGGTTTCAGGAAGTGACGTCTTATTGTTCCTTCAACATTTCATGCTAGCTGTCGGGATAAATCCAAACGGGATAAATCCCCCTCCGATGGGCACATCAAAGGGAGAACAATCATGATAGTCTTACTACAAGATCGCTTCTAATTTAATTTCCAATAAAAAAAGTCTTAAAAAGTGAGTTCTGAACAGTCGCGTTTCCACTATCGGGCCAAAGGAGGGTGTGCTAGAGCGTGCCAGGGTCAGTTGCATTCCCACTGTCACTTTCGGGGCTTCCTCGCGCCTCCTCTGGGCTGTCTTAGGGCCAAACAAGGCCAACTGTGGATTGAGGAGGGTGCAAAACCGGAGTTTCGCTGAACTTCCCAGGTTGTGTATCCAGCGCACAATGGTACATGTTCTGGAAAAAAATATTCGGGCACAGTACAAATCCGTTAAAACGCCTGATGGACAAAGCAGTGCCCAAAGAAATTAGAGCTTCCCTCTTGCTTAGAAATGGGCGGGGTTTGTGACGTTGGCACCACAGGGGCATATTAAGGGTGCGTTTTTGGGTAATGCTGCGAAATGATTGGCCCAATGGTGGGAACGCAGATCGAGGTCTGAGGCTACTAGCCCACACTCGCACTGGCCCAATAGTGGGAAAGCAGCTCATGACCTTATTTTTGTGCCCCAGTGGATGGTAAAGTCCTTGAAAGGGAACAGGGCATATGGATGATCACTTCTGAATGGAACGCACCCTCATTCCATACAACAGCTGGAGGCGCTTCATTCATACTGACTTTAACACAATTAACGTTACTAACATGATGGATATATGCAGTAATGACAACTGTTGCAATCTTATCTCTGGGAGTGACATTTTTGCCAAATAATTGCACGTTTGAGAAGTTATAGACATTATAGTGAATGAAGTCATTTACGCTTACATTTAGTCATTTAGCAGATGCTTTTATCCAGAAGAGGCAAGAAAAGTATTGTTATCATTAATAAAAGAAATCCTTCCACAGAAAGGGCATTGGTTACGTGAGCTCTGTGCATGCCAAGCACATATGGAGGACGAGTGCCATTGATCATCTGTGATTCCTAAATGCTTTTGATGTCTGACATTTGTGTTTTTACTATTGTTATAGAGTGTAAAAGTACTCCTTGGGGCCGATCCGGACCGGCCTTTACATGGTGGAAACGTGTGGAACAGTTCTTGAATTTGCACTGGCCCAGGGACCCCAAAACCATGCTGGTGTAAAAGTGCTATCAGAGTCTTAAAGGATCCGGTAATGACCCCTCTTGTTTGTTCTGATTCAGCAAGACTCTCAATGGACTAGTCACTTTATTTTGACAGTACCGGGAACGCTTCAGGACCAAACGTGCACAGTACCGTTATAATTCTTTGTTATTGTTTACGTCCTTGAAATGGACAATAGATGACAAAAGTACCAGTACATCAATACTGTGAACGTGATATTATGAATCTCCCAGGATACGTTTCATTGAAATGACGGTTCATCAGATGTATCTTGATGTTCATTGAACAAACACTCGACACACACACACACACACACACACACACACACGTGTTTTCATCTCACCTCTATGACGTCAGTCTTGGCGTCTCCCCAGTAGATTTTTCTCTCGGTGTAGTCGAGCGCCAGTCCGTTCGGCCAGCCCAGAGAAGTGTTGACCAGCACCAGTCGCTCCGTCCCGTCCAGAGCTGCTCGCTCGATCTTTGGCACTTCACCCCAATCCGTCCAGTACATGTACCTGTGTCGACAGATTTCTTTATCACATGAGCTGCAGGTTTCTGATCCGGACAATCTCAGCGTTACATTGTCTGGAGTTATTCAACAGTATATATGCCAAATATGCCAAAATGCCCTCCTCACGGTACGAAACTAGAGTGTTTGTGCCACAGCTGTCAAATAAAGGAACGGTTCACCCAAATATTATAATTCATTATTTACTCACTCTAATGCCACCTCCGCTGTAGATATGAGGTGTTTTTGTCCATACAATGCAAGTGATTGGGGTCCAAAAAGCACATAAATGCAGCATAAAAGTAATCCAAACACCTCCAGTGGTTTAATCCATGTCTTCAGAAGCATGTAAAGGAAGTGTAATCAAGCTTCAAATCATGATCGTGACAAGGAGACTGAAGATGTCGAGATTTATAGTAAAAAAGGAGTTACTCAAAACTGATATCACTTCAGAAAACACGGATTAAACCACTGGAGTCGTATGGTTTACTTTTATGCTGCTCTTATGTCCTTTTTGGACCCCATTGACTTGCATTGTAGATATATTTACATCATATCTGCATCAAAACATCTTAGTTTGTGTTCTGCAGACGTAAGTGAGTTGTACAAGTTTGAGGCGACATAAGAGTGAGTAAATGATGACAGAATTATCTTTTAAGGATTGACGTGAATTTCTGTTTTCATGTGTTAAAAAACGAATCACAAAAATAAAAACAGTTCAATTGTCAAATGTCTCACCCAGCGACGGGGTCGAGTACGATGGCCCTCGGCTCATCCAGATCTTCTGATATCAGGATCTTTCTCATGGTGCCGTTCAGTCGGGTCACCTCAATGCGGTCTGTGCCCGTATCCGTCCAATACAGGTTCCGTGCGATCCAGTCCAGCGCGATCCCGTCCGGGTGATTCACCTGTGATGTCACCACAAACTGGGTGTCGCTCCCGTCCAGGTAGGACCTTCGGATCGCTTTGACCTCATCATCCGTCCAGTAGATGTGACCTTCCACGGGGTCGTAATCGATAGCGATGGCGTGGCGAATGTCGTTGGTCTGCAGCATGATGTCGGTAAAGTCGGGTGTGTCCAGAGAGATTCGCCGGAGGTCCGTGCGCCGTGCCAACAGCAACAGCTGCATTGCACCTGGAGAGGGGTGAAAGGTCAGAGGTCAAGCGCAGTTATGAATGAAACGGTTCTTCTTCACTGTAACAGCTTGTGCGATTCATTCAGATGTCTGCTACACGCAGGATTAATGTACTGAAGCAAACAAACAGACTACTAAAGTGACGTCTTTGTTCCTGGAACATTTCCGGTTAGTTGTCAAACCCATTCAAAACAACAGCTGGAGACGCTAACCCTTCATTCATAATAACCCGTAGCACTAACATTAACATGATTGTCATCAAATGGCAACATTATAATTTGGACCATGTCGTTCGGTGACTTCAGGTAAACGTTTTATGTTCTTTGAGAAAAGTTGCGGTCTTGTTTTTAAGATCTGACAATGATCCTTCATATGTTTATTTTCAGTTTCTGCATTATCTTATTTGTTCTGATTCAGATGGATTTAAAAAGTATGCGCTAATCATTTTGTTTGGACAGTTTAGAAAAATAATGTGTTGATACGACAAATCAATCTAAAGTTCCAAATATAATTGATCATAGTGTCCAAAAACATCTCCAAACAAATAAAAGATAATAATTGTACATAAGAACTAATTACACATGCAAACACAACAATGACTAAAGGTTTGCATAGCATGCAGACATGATTTTACTCATGAGATTTCACTGAATGAGTTTCATTCTGTGTCATTTGAGTCATCATTGAGTCTGTGTCGTGTATTTGGCGCCATCTCCTGGTGAATAAGTGATTATTTATCATGGTAGTATTTATTAAACTGCCTTTAATTTATGGTGACTTAATAAAATAAAAATCAGAGTATTATTTTAAAATTACAAAGTAATGTAAAACTAAGTGAAATGCAATGTATTGAAATTTAAAAAAATACACAAAGTCCAAAATAAAGTATATAAATAGCAGTTTAAAACTTTGCAGATGTTTTACTGAGAATAATGAGAATTACTAAAACTCAAAAGATGAAACACCAGGACACATTACAGGAATGAGAACTTGTGGGGTCAATGCAAAAAATTGTCCTAAAAATACACTTAATGTTCGTTATGTATCTTGAGATTGATCCGTGTTCATTTTAAGTGCACAAGAGAGAAGTTATCTGTACTATAGGGTCAGGATGCACGTGGGGGGCAAACAAAAGCTTTTATAAACAACTCTGTTTTTCACAAACACATTCAAATGTCCTATCAGTCAGCTGTGAACGACAGCAGACAATAGATCCAGCACTCCATCTGTCTGTCTATGAGCGAGAGAGAGACAGGAGGACGCCAGAGAGAGAGAGAGAGAGAGAGAGAGAGAGAGAAGGACCCCAGAGAGAGAGAGAGAGAGAGAGAGAGAGAGAGAGAGAGGAGGACCCCAGAGAGAGAGAGAGAGAGAGAGAGGAGGACCCCAGAGAGAGAGAGAGAGAGAGAGAGAGAGAGAGAGAGAGAGAGAGGAGGACCCCAGAGAGAGAGAGAGAGAGAGAGAGGAGGACCCCAGAGAGAGAGAGACAGGAGGACCCCAGAGAGAGAGAGAGAGACAGGAGGACCCCAGAAAGAGAGAGAGAGACAGGAGGACCCCAGAGAGAGAGAGAGAGAGAGAGAGAGAGAGACAGGAGGACCCCAGAGAGAGAGAGAGAGACAGGAGGACCCCAGAGAGAGAGAGAGAGAGACAGGAGGACCCCAGAGAGAGAGAGAGAGACAGGAGGCCCCCAGAAAGAGAGAGAGAGAGAGACAGGAGGACCCCAGAGAGAGAGACAGGAGGACCCCAGAAAGAGAGAGAGAGACAGGAGGACCCCAGAAAGAGAGAGAGAGAGAGAGAGAGAGAGACAGGAGGACCCCAGAAAGAGAGAGAGACAGGAGGACCCCAGAGAGAGAGAGAGAGAGACAGGAGGACCCCAGAAAGAGAGAGAGAGACAGGAGGACCCCAGAGAGAGAGAGAGAGAGACAGGAGGACCCCAGAGAGAGAGAGACAGGAGGACCCCAGAAAGAGAGAGAGAGAGACAGGAGGACCCCAGAGAGAGAGAGAGAGACACAGGAGGACCCCAGAGAGAGAGAGAGAGAGAGAGAGAGAGACATTCACAGCAGTACCAATCATGTGACGTGACGCTTGCGCTCCGATTGGGTGAAATGAGGCAGAAACGGTGCGCATGAGGTTTGTAGATCACATGAACTGTCTCAAAGAAACTCGTTACCATAGCAACCACTGGACAGTTCCCCTCGGCAACATGCACGTCACCCGGAGAGAGAGATTACATGGGAGAACAACAACATTTGTAACAGAAGCTGCGTTTTTACAGATTTCTGCTACATCAACTATTTTAATTCCTTTAAAATCTGAAGGTGTTTTTAAAGATTTTCTGTTTCAGTGGCAAACCCAAAATTAAAAGCTTATAACTCGACAAAAAACAAAACAAGGAAGGTTGAGTGTTTGGCATCACTGTAAAAAATATATGATATAGACTCTCAGTCTAAGAAACTGCTGAAAAATCAAAACAAAAAAAAAAACACAAATTTAGGCAAAAATGTACATTTTTTCTGATTTGCCATTATATATCTCTGGGTGTAAATAAAGTGGCTCCAAAAAACTGCTTTTATTTGTTCCCAATCATGTCAACTGTATCTGAGAAGATTTTTGTGTTGATACGACAAAGCAATCAAAAGTTTCAACATTACAAATATAATTGATCATAGTGTCCAAAAACATCTCCAAACAAATAAAAGATAATAATTGTACATAAGAACTAATTACACATGCAAACACAACAATGACTAAAGGTTTGCATAGCATGCAGACATGATTTTAGTCATGAGATTTCACTGAATGAGTTTCATTCTGTGTCATTTGAGTCATCATTGAGTCTGTGTCATGTATTTGGCGCCATCTCCTGGTGGTCATATGTAACATTGTGCTTCATGTGGATTATCTAATGATCAATACATCTGATTATCTTGTGTGTGGACTCGTTTGAAAGATAATCACTGACTCTAAATAATGATATGTGATGTTTTATGTTCTGTTTATTGTTTCTGAAGTTATAAGCAAACATGCAGCATATAAGCAACACTAACATAACAGTCAAAGACATATATTTAGCTGTTACTCGCTATATTTTTATCTGTGAGTAAAACAAATAGTCTGGTTGTATTTTACTCTTTAAGATCTTTCCAACAACATATGACACATGAATATTTCATCAGTTTGATGTTTAGCAATAATATGTGCAGTGCAACATTATTAATTAATGATAAATACGTAAAACTTGTGATTTATCTGCAGATTTTAAAGCACTTGTTCAGTTTTTGTCATAATAACTACATGCATTATAAAGTCGTGCTTCTAAACTTTCAAACGATACTATTGTGTGTTAATCAAGACTGCAGTTATTAATATTTTGACAATTATTTTTTTCCTCGTGGGTCCATCCAAGTTTAAAGGGTTAAGATGATGATTTCCGTCGTTGGCTGATTTGCTTTTATTTGCTTATGTTTAGTTTTTTTGACAGCTCCGTGATGTGCCAATTACTGGCTGGAAGCCATTTTTTTGATCGACCGGAGTTGTGTGGATTACTTTTATGCTGCTTAAATATGACTTTAGGACATGTGTGTTTGTGTTTCTCACCGTCTCTGCAGCTCTTGTTGTCCTCCAGCAGTTGGACTCCAGTTGGACAGGCACACTGGTAATATGGTTTGACTGGTGACAGCAGACACAGATGAGAACAGCCACCATTCTTCAGTGAGCAGGGACTCATCACCTCTGTCACACACACACACACACATTCAGGTAATGAAGCGATGCACAGTTCATTCACAGATATATCGAAGTGAATCTACAGGGAATTCATAGCAACAAATTATGAAGAGAAGCTTCTTTGGCACTCCAGGTGTAAAATCTTCACACAAACAAACACACGTGTGCAGACGGGTGCAAGAGTATGAAACACATTACATAAAGGTTTGTGGCATTAAAGGAATATTTCTGATTATGAACTATTTACAGGTCACTAATCAAATGTACTGTAAGTAAATGTAAAATAAGTGTCATTGATCAAGTCCAAAAGAAAGAAAGAAATAGAGTGCTACAGTTGTGAGAATGAGTGTGTGTAAAGAGTAAGGGGGTGCAGCAGAGCGTTTGGTTGCAAGTGTGTTTCAGGAGTTTGTTGGCACTATGAGAAATTCTTTGCATTCAATCAGCACTACAGTCAGAACAGAAGACCCATTGTGTGTGTGTGTGTGTGTGTGTATGTATGTGTGTGTGTGAGTGAGTGAGTGTGTGTGTGTGTGTGTGTCCAGTGAGGGAGTGTGTGTGAGTGAGCGAGCGAGCGTGCGAGTTTGTGTGTGTGCGAGTGTGTGTGAGAGTGAGCGAGTGTGTGTGTGTGTGTGTGTGTGTGTGTGTGTGTGTGTGTGTGTGTGAGAGAGCGAGTGTGTGTGTGTGTGTGTGTGTGTGTGTGTGAGAGAGAGAGCGAGTGTGTGTGTGTGTGTGTGTGTGTGTGTGTGTGAGAGAGCGAGTGTGTGTGTGTGTGTGTGTGTATGAGAGAGCGAGTGTGTGTGTGTGTGTGTGTGTGTGTGTGTGTGTGTGTGTGTGAGAGAGTGAGCGAGTGTGTGTGTGAGAGAGTGAGCGAGTGTGTGTGTGTGAGAGAGAGAGAGAGAGAGAGAGAGAGAGAGAGAGTAAGTGTGTGTGTGTGTCTGTGAGAGTGAGTGAGTGAGTGAGTGTGTGTGTGTGTGTGTGAGAGAGAGAGAGAGAGAGAGAGAGAGAGAGTGAGAGTAAGTGTGTGTGTGTGTCTGTGAGAGTGAGTGAGTGAGTGAGTGAGTGTGTGTGTGTGAGAGAGAGAGAGAGAGAGAGAGAGAGAGAGAGAGAGAGAGTGTGTGTGTGTGTGTGTGTGTGAGAGAGAGAGAGAGAGAGAGAGAGAGAGAGAGAGAGAGAGAGAGAGAGAGTGTGTGTGTGTGTGTGTGTGTGTGTGTGTGTGTGAGAGAGTGAGCGAGTGTGTGTGTGTGTGTGAGAGAGTGAGTGTGTGTGAGAGAGTGAGTGTGTGTATGAGAGTGAGCTATGTGATGTTCCATAGTTATATATATGTATACACACACGTTGCATTTAACAACATCAACATTAATTTTGCTTAAACTTTTCCACTGACAGTTTTCACAACATTCTCCGCATGTAACACCTGTTGGACGTGAAAGTGCTGCAGATCTCGAGAGCATGTAGATTAATATGTGTACTGTAAACGCAAGTCAATGCACATTAATGCGAGTAATGGTTTGTCTCGTTATGTGTAATGTGTGTCCAAAGATGAGATCAACACGCACTTTTTCATATTAAAATGTCTCGTATAATATCCTTTAGATTATTTATAGTCAGTTGTTGATTCAAAGAGTAAAAAAGTAATTTTATTCAAACATTGCATGGATGAGATTAAAACTCTTGTTAATGTGTGACGCGCTCATTCAACCGTAAACTAGTGCTGCAGAGCTGCCAGTACTCTTAAAGAGACGGTACCATTTTAGTACTTGTTATACATTTCAATGTAAAGTCAATGGAAATATTACGGTCGGGGTATCTCAGCGAGTATTGACACTATCACATCTGGAGTCGTGAGTTTGAATCCAGGGCGTGCTGAGTGACTCCAGCCAGGTCTCCTTAGCAACTAAATTGTCCCGGTTGCTAGGGAGGGTAGAGTCACATGGGGTAACCTCCTCGTGGTGGTGATTAGTGGTTCTCTCAATGGGGCGTGTGGTGAGTTGTTTGTGGATCGTGGAGAGTAGCATGAGTCTCCACATGCTGTGAGTCTCCGCGGTGTCATGCACAACGAGTCACGTGATAAGATGCGCCGATTGACGGTCTCAGAAGCGGAGGCGACTGAGAAATGTTTTAACCTCAACAAACAGTTAATATGGAGGGATTTAACCAAAAGGCTCTTGCAGGATCCATGTAGGTTTGTTTAATATCTTTTTAAGTGTTTAGTTGCATTAAGCAAATAAATGTTGTCAAATCTCTGGCGAGTAAAAACAAACATTGACTAGCCAATGGTGATTCTTTCTATTCTTGTCACCTCAAAAATGAAAGTCATACAGGTTTGGAACAACATAAGGATGAATAAATGATTGTATAACGGTGAATGGGAGACCACAGCAAACATCATTCTTGCTCCAATGGCATCATTTAAACATGCCAAATAACAGTTTGCTTTTACGCTGCTAAATAAGGCGGAACCGCGTCCTCACAGTCTGTGGAAAGGGTCTATGATCCCTTGAAATCCTCTTGTAATGATATTTGCCAGACCATAATAACCCATTTAAATGTGCTTGAAGCTCTTGTAAAGATGGAAACTGTTAAACAGCTGCCGTGTCTTACCCGTCGACTGTCTCGTCTGACTGAACACATGGATGTCCATCGGAGAGAAGATGTTGGAGTGAATCTCTCGGCTGTTTTCTCCCGTGTGTTTGTAACAGGAGTGTATGGAGTGTGTGTTCCAGTCCGTCCAGAAGAGCGTGTCCTCGTACAGCGTGAGCGCAAACGGGTGCGGCAAAGAACCTTTCACCACGACCTCCCTGTGAATGTGCAACCAAAGCACACGTGAGCTTCAGGAAAACTGACCTGGACATTTTGGATTATAAACATCAAAGCATGACACGAGTATATCCTCACCTGCCGGACCCGTCCAGGTTGGAGCGGTGGATGAAGTTAAACTTGGCATCGGCCCAGTAGAGCTTCTGTTCACTGTAGTCGAGCGTCAGTCCGTTCGGCCAGTAGATTTCAGTGTCGACGATGATGGCGCGATGAGTTCCGTCCATTCCTGCACGCTCGATCTTTGGGATTTCGCCCCAGTCCGTCCAGTACATGTACCTACAGAGAGATGGAGAACGGTTTTCAATCCAATCATGACCTGACATGAGCACTACAGATACATTCATGCATTAGACAAATACATTTAGAAGTATTGTTTCCTGGGAATCGACCCCACTGACGTGAACTTTGTAGACTGTTTTCATGGACTCTCATATCAGGTCATGTGATAACTGCCGTCTTTAACATGGAAATTGACAAGTGACAGGACATCATGTCAGCCACCCCAAGTGAAATATCATTGGTCCAAAATTCTTCTCCACAGAAATGTGCATTAAACTTGAATCTGTTCTGATCGGCTGTGTTGCGTGCCGATCAACAAAACCAATCCTAAATTAGTTCCATCGAACTGCAGAACACACAAGTTCACACGCACTCATGCACACACGCACGCACTCACACACTAACATGGACGCGCACTCACTCACGCACACACGCACTCACGCGCTCGCTCTCTCTCTCTCATACGACACGCATGTCACACACACTCTCTCGCACACACACACTCACTAACATGCACTCACGCTCGTACACACGCACGTCACACGCACTCATGCACACACGCACGCACTCACACACTAACATGGACGCACACATGCACACACACGCGCACTCACTCACGCACACACGCACTCACGCGCTCGCTCTCTCTCATACGACACGCATGTCACACACACTCTCTCGCACACACACTCACTAACATGCACTCACGCTCGTACACACGCACGTCACACGCACTCATGCACACACGCACGCACACACACTAACATGGACGCACACATGCACACACACGCGCACTCACTCACGCACACACGCACTCACGCGCTCGCTCTCTCTCATACGGCACGCATGTCACACACACACTCACGTGTCGCGCACACACACTCACTAACATGCACGCACGCTCGTACACACGCACTCGCTCACTCGCACTCACCTGTCACACACATGCATTCTCTCTCTCTCGTCACACAAGTCGCATGCACACACGTGTCGATCGTGCTCTCACACACACACACACACACACACAGATAAACTAACACACAACTGTTTCAGCGTGTGTGTGTGTGTGTGTGTGGACAGTGAGACAATTCACATGTAAGCGTAACCCCCCCATAGACACTCCATATACTGCTAAATACATTCTCAAATTTAGTTTAATTCCACTTTTCACTCAAATTGTTATGCTGATACTGTAATCCGTAATGAAAAAGTCAAAAGAGTAAATGACTGAATGCAGAACTCAGAGACAGACACTCAGGATTTACTCTGAAGGATGATCATCTTATTAATGCCTCTTGTTGAGGGGCACAGCGAGATCATGCATCTCATTTCCACAGACGGCTTTTAAAGCATTATTTCACATCACAATCAGAGAGAACAGCAGAGATTCAGTGCACATCAAACTCACAAGTAGATGTGCGATACGTAAATAAAGTGTGTGTTTAACGTCTCAGCGTTTAGAGGGTTATTACAAGTGAAGCTCGCATAGCACACGAATGACTGTTGAGGGGGCATGTGCTGTTCCGTCAACACAAATCCCATAAACGTACACGTAGGGGCACGAGTCATATCCTAAATACAAATTCAGAACTCCATGATAGCAGAAACCCGACTCCTCTGGCCTCTTCAGCGCCATTCTCTTCTCCATTCATCTCCAGTGAGATCAGACGGGCGTTCGGCAGCAGGTTTGAGCTCAAAGCAGCTCTTCAAAGAGACGGGACAAGTTCAACAAAAAACAAGCATTCATGTTGTACGAGATGACAGAGCAGAGCACTAATCCACTGAAGCACACAGCACATGTAAACTATACATGTATACCATTAAATCACAACACTAACCAGAGAGAGTTGAAAGGGTGAGACGGGTCTGTCAGAGATCACATACAGTAAACAATCTTTGTTCATTTTAGATCACAATATTCAATCTTAACCTTTTATTTAAAAGCGTAAGATAAAGTCAAGTGCCATGCGTTGTGAAATGCATAAGCAGGAGCTTTCAACTCAGTCCGACTGTGGAACGTTCTGGAATCTGACTCCATGAATCAAACTGAATCGTCAGATGATTCCCACCCGTAACTGATGAATGAATCACTGTCACTCACATGAAAGCAGACAGAACAACGACTCTTCTCTTAAACGTTAATGGCACAATATTCCTCAAACTCCACAACCGCAACATCCTCAGATGTGAACAGAAGTGCTTGTGTCAGTTCGGTCGGTGTCCGGTTACCCATCAGGCTTTTCTCAGTCCCCCTGAGACAACGACTCACTCGGGTTACGAACGGATCACCTGGTTAGCGCTGGCGGTAACACTAAACCCATTTATCAGTGACTTTGGGAACTCTGCAAAAGATTGACCAATCACAGCCAATATCTGGTTTGCTCGTCTACATCAACGTACAGCTTGAAAACTGGTCGGACACCATTGACAAAATTCCTGAAAAATTACAAACAGCATTCCTGGTGTTGCTTTGTGCTAAAACCCAAATAAATACAATATCACTGGGCGAGCAGCTGATGTCAGTGCTCACAAGCGGTTGAGGTGACGCACGCTTCTGTGTTGACAAATGAGATTCATGCTAAAGAGTTTTACAGTTTAAAGGAACACACTGAACCTGCAACAGAAAACTAACCAATATACCCATCCTTTAGGACTGAAACAATTAGTCAACGTTAACGACAACGTCAACCATACAAACATTGTTGACAAACATTGTTGTTGTCAAATAGTCGTTTCATGTAATTTAATGTAACATGAGATCACATTAAACTCTAATGATGACGCGTGAGAGAAGAATTACACAGCTCACAGATGCACTCGAAACTTCCCAAACAGGAAACAACTGATGTACAAAGTATGAGAGAATTATACATAAATACCAAATAATACATAAGCACTCTCGTTGGGGAATAACTGGAGCCGGAGGTCTTTAAAGGAAACACCCCAACGTTACGTCTTTAATGCGTTACGTCTTTAAATGCTGTTACATTTAATGCGTTACGTCTTTAATGCGTTACATCTTTAAATGCTGTTACATTTAATGCGTTACGTCTTTAATGCGTTACATCTTTAAATGCTGTTACATTTAATGCGTTACGTCTTTAATGCGTTACGTCTTTAAATGCTGTTACATTTAATGCGTTACGTCTTTAATGCGTTACATCTTTAAATGCTGTTACATTTAATGCGGTTACATTTAATGCATTACGTCTTTAATGCGGTTACATTTAATGCGTTACATCTTTAAATGCGGTTACATTTAATGCATTACGTCTTTAATGCGGTTACATTTAATGCGTTACATCTTTAAATGCGGTTACATTTAATGCGTTACGTCTTTAATGCGTTACGTCTTTAATGCGTTACGTCTTTAATGCGTTACGTCTTTAATGCGTTACGTCTTTAATTGCTGTTACATTTAATGCGTTACGTCTTTAAATGCTGTTACATTTAATGCGTTACGTCTTTAAGGTGTTACGTCTTTAATGCGGTTACTATTTAATGCGTGTCGTCTTTAAATGCGGTTATATTTAATGCGTTACGTCTTTAAATGCCGTTATATTTAATGCGTTACGTCTTTAATGTGTTACGTCTTTAAATGCGTTACATCTTTAAATACGTTATATTTAATGCGTTACATCTTGAATGCGGTTACATTTAATGCGTGTCGTCTTTAAATGCGGTTACATTTAATGCGTTACGTCTTTAATGCGGTTACATTTAATGCGTTACGTCTTTAATGCGGTTACATTTAATGCGTTACGTCTTTAATGCGGTTACATTTAATGCGTGTCGTCTTTAATGCGGTTACATTTAATGCGTGTCGTCTTTAATGCGGTTACTATTTAATGCGTGTCGTCTTTAATGCGGTTACTATTTAATGCGTGTCGTCTTTAATGCTGTTATATTTAATGCGTGTCGTCTTTAATGCTGTTATATTTAATGCGTGTCGTCTTTAATGCGGTTACTATTTAATGCGTGTCGTCTTTAATGCGGTTACATTTAATGCGTGTCGTCTTTAATGCGGTTACTATTTAATGCGTGTCGTCTTTAATGCGGTTACTATTTAATGCGTGTCGTCTTTAATGCTGTTATATTTAATGCGTGTCGTCTTTAATGCGGTTACTATTTAATGCGTGTCGTCTTTAATGCGGTTACTATTTAATGCGTGTCGTCTTTAATGCGGTTACTATTTAATGCGTGTCGTCTTTAAATGCGGTTACTATTTAATGCGTGTCGTCTTTAAATGCGGTTACTATTTAATGCGTGTCGTCTTTAATGCGGTTACTATTTAATGCGTGTCGTCTTTAATGCTGTTATATTTAATGCGTGTCGTCTTTAATGCGGTTACTATTTAATGCGTGTCGTCTTTAATGCGGTTACTATTTAATGCGTGTCGTCTTTAATGCTGTTACATTTAATGCGTGTCGTCTTTAATGCTGTTACATTTAATGCGTGTCGTCTTTAAATGCGGTTACATTTAATGCGTGTCGTCTTTAAATGCGGTTACATTTAATGCGTTACGTCTTTAATGCGGTTACATTTAATGCGTGTCGTCTTTAAATGCGGTTACATTTAATGCGTTACGTCTTTAATGCGGTTACTATTTAATGCGTTACGTCTTTAATGCGGTTACTATTTAATGCGTTACGTCTTTAATGCGGTTACTATTTAATGCGTGTCGTCTTTAATGCGGTTACTATTTAATGCGTGTCGTCTTTAAATGCGGTTACTATTTAATGCGTGTCGTCTTTAATGCGGTTACTATTTAATGCGTGTCGTCTTTAATGCGGTTACTATTTAATGCGTGTCATCTTTAATGCTGTTACATTTAATGCGTGTCGTCTTTAATGCTGTTACATTTAATGCGTGTCGTCTTTCATGCTGTTACATTTAATGCGTTACGTCTTTAATGCTGTTACATTTAATGCGTTACGTCTTTAATGCGGTTACATTTAATGCGTTACGTCTTTAATGCGGTTACTATTTAATGCGTGTCGTCTTTAATGCAGTTACTATTTAATGCGTGTCGTCTTTAATGCTGTTATATTTAATGCGTGTCGTCTTTAATGCTGTTACTATTTAATGCGTGTCGTCTTTAATGCGGTTACTATTTAATGCGTGTCGTCTTTAAATGCGGTTACATTTAATGCGTGTCGTCTTTAATGCGGTTACATTTAATGCGTGTCGTCTTTAAATGCGGTTACATTTAATGCGTTACGTCTTTAAATGCGGTTACATTTAATGCGTTACGTCTTTAATGCGGTTACATTTAATGCGTGTCGTCTTTAAATGCGGTTACATTTAATGCGTGTCGTCTTTAATGCTGTTACATTTAATGCGTTACGTCTTTAATGCTGTTACATTTAATGCGTTACGTCTTTAAATGCCGTTATATTTAATGCGTTACGTCTTTAATGCGGTTATATTTAATGCGTGTCGTCTTTAAATGCGGTTATATTTAATGCGGTTATATTTAATGCGGTTAAAGCAGAGAGTCTTCGCCCCATTATACACCGCAACAAAGTACCTTTATGATTTGTTTTGGCGTATTTTCCAATATAAATATCTAAAACTCATTTAAAACAACATACATTTACTTTAGCAGATATACTGAGAATGTTGAATATTAAAAATACAAATATTTAAAAATATCTAAAACTTCTTAAAACCAGATGCATTCTCCTGAGAAGCAGCATATGAGATATTTACACTTTTAGAGAATAGATCTTGAATATACGTATATTTTGTCTTAACTGCACTCGCAGAATTATAACCAAGTGAATATTACACATATATTTAAGATACATTCTCGTAAAGTCTAAATATCTTATATGCTGCTTCTCAAGTAAATGTTTCTTGTTTTAAGGATGTATTTTATTTTAAATGGGAAACCAGACAAAAACACTTGAAGAGGATTTTTTACAGTGAATTTCTTTACTGAATTAAACTTAAAAGTATTTTTCCCTTTAATTCACTAAATGTCATTTAGAGGTATTTTTAAAAGATGATTTTGTCCTCTTTATTGTTAGTAAACACATTTAATACAACTTAAGTCAGGCACAAGCTGAATAATCAATTAATAGCTCATGATTAATTGTTGCAATAATCGCTGAATAGTCGAATAATCGTTAGTTGCAGCCCTATAATACAGATTTTCTATTTAAATTGAAACCTGCAAACTTTGGGCTCTTTATTAACTGACTGTGAGGAACTTCAAGCTAATCACAGGAATATAAATGCACATGAGAGGAAAACGTGACCATCAACTTTGAAGATGAAGAACGCATGACTCAGACATTTAAAGTTAACGGCAATCAGTTTCAAACAAAATGGGCGTACGGTCTCTCTATATTCAAGCAAACCTCACAGACTGTGGAGCATAAACATGCAGAGCACAAGACTGAACATGTTGTAGTTCCACTAAACGCTGCTAACGAGTTGGCTAAAGGTACGAGCGCTGCCTTACATATGCTGCAGCTTTTAAAGACCCCATGAAATCTGGTGTACATTATATAGTGTTTCACTAAATGAGGAACACATCTTAACTAAATAACTCCAGCAGTATCAGCTCTCATCTGTTCATCACACAAGTGTGTGTGTGTGTGTGTGTTCCTCTCATTAAAGCTCCAGCAGGAACTAGTGAAACAGGAACTAGCGAAACAGGAACTAGCATTGCCAACATCCAACACAATGAAAGGGAACGAAGGTAGAAATTTAATATTTCCATACTACAATAGGTCCAATAAATATTGCGCAAAAATTAATGCAACATAAATAAAATAATAAGAATGATAATAAAATGAACTTTATCCCATAAATACTCGTCACACACATCTGGAGACATTTGAATATGCTGTTTTCAATTGGACGCTCTCAGTCCACACTCCCGTTTTAAATGTTTTCCAAAAGTTGCTTGTCCACACTGAAATGTCTGACATCACTTAAATCCCCTTACAATGAAATGCAACGTGCAGGCGGTACAGACCAACATTTATCAAAGTGAATAACAGGCACAACAACACCGCACCATGAGTCACCATCTTGACTGTTTTGGGTTGAAAGGAGGGGCTGGTATTGATACAGAAATCCCGATTCGATTCTGATTCATGCGAGTATATTTCAGTAATAATGTCCATATTGATCACATATGAAAGAAATTCTCCCAGCTAATGATGGTAATTATACAGGAGACCTTCTAGCTTGGTACATTATGAATATCAATTTTACCAATTATATTTTATTAGTTTTTCATCATTTGACAAATTTCAACTTTTAACCCTTTAAGCTCAGATGAGCCTGTGAGAAAAATAATAGTCAAAATATTAATAACTGCAGTCTTGACCAACACACAATCGGTGTCGTTTGTAAGTTTATAAGCTCCAATGCATGTAGATATTATGACCAAAACTGAACAAGTGCTTAAAAATCTGCAGATAAATCACAAGTGTCCGTTTTTATCATTAATTAATAATGTTGCACTGCACATATTATTGCTAAACATCAAACTGATCAAATATTCATGTGTCATATGTTGTTGGAAAGATCTTAAAGAGTAAAATACAACCAGACTATTTGTTTTACTCACAGATAAAAATATAGCGAGTAACAGCTAAATATATGTCTTTGACTGTTATGTTGGTGTTGCTTATATGCAGCGTTTCCGCTTATAACTTCACGAAATATAAACTGAACATAAAACATCACATATCATTATTTAGAGTCAGTGATTATCTTTCAAACGAGTCCACACACAAGATAATCAGATGTATAGATCATTAGATAATCCACATGAAGCACAATGTTACATATGACCACCAGGAGATGGCGCCAAATACATGACACAGACTCAATGATGACTCAAATGACACAGAATGAAACTCATTCTGTGAAATCTCATGAGTAAAATCATGTCTGCATGCTATGCAAACCTTTAGTCATTGTTGTGTTTGCATGTGGAATTAGTTCTTATGTACAATTATTATCTTTTATTTGTTTGGAGATGTTTTTGGACACAATGATCAATTATATTTGTAATGTCGTAACTTTTGATTGCTTGTTGTATCAACACTACTGTATATGTCAGAGTGTTCTCAAATTTATAGCATAATGTCACAAGAAAAAAGTACATTTTGCCTAAATTCTTTTTTTCTCTGATTTCATGAACACATGAATCAATATGTCAGTGTGCCACTGCATGATAATATCACAAAAGCAGCTTCCTGTTTCTCCCCGATGCAGATTAAATGTAATCGAAGCACAAACGCAACATTAAGCAAATATCTCTGTTATTTTTATATTAACTGAGCTTCAGAAGTGGTTCTCATTGGTGTCTCTGTATGCTGATATCAGACAAGTTCTCGTGCTTGTGTTCACTTTTTAAAATGTTACGATCTGACAGTTTTTCTCCTTTTAAAGCCGCTTGAAACCGGCAAAGTTTCAACACACCGGTTGATTGACAGGTGAGAGGTGGCATGTCCACTTGTGATTGGATCACATTAAATGCATCTTAATACAAAGTGTAAACGGGGTCAAGGACTGTACTCTTTAAATACGCAGCCTATATCTCTTATCTTTGAGTACTACGATCAAAGCTACACAAATCAGCCAAAACACACAAAACTCCAGTTTATGGTGGAGATCAAACTTTCAACAGAGCCAAAGCACAGACGACTCCTGCGACATCACTTAGACACACACACATTTGAACAGTCATGACGTGCGTTTTGTGTCTTTCGGCTGTTCCAGAAGTTTAATATATCACATGAGGCAGAAATATATCAAAATATCTTAACTTTCGATTCAAACTCTCATTCACTGTGCACTCACCCTCGGACAGGATCCAGTGCGATCGCCCTCGGCTGGTCCAGATCTTGCCAGAATAAAACTTTCCGGAACATCCCATCCAGCTCCGACACTTCTATCCGATTGGTCTCAGAGTCTGTCCAGTAAAGCTTATTCCCCATCCAGTCACATGCCAACCCGTCCGGAGAGACCAGATTGGACACGACTGTCGTCTGAATCCCGCTGGGTACCGACCCGTTAAACACGGTCCTTTTAATAGCTTCCTCGCTCACGTCGCTCCAAAATATTAGTCCCTGCGCGTAAACGTAATCCACCGCTGCGGCGTCCTCCAAACCGCCGATCACTACGGTGGCATTCGCCCGACCATGAGCCGCGTCCACCAGCCGCAGGTCTCGTCGGTTTGCGTACAGGAGGAGCGGCAGGCCTGTGAAGGAGAGAACACGTACAGGTCAGAGGTCAAGAAAGGCATTTTATTGAGATTTGATTCTGTGCTAGAAAACCCAGAGGTACCAATGAGAGTTTAAAGCTGAAGTAATGTCTGACCACCAAATATAACCCCCCCCCCCCATCAGATGTTGGTAAGAGAGATAGTCCTGCCCCCAACTGGACGGGTGCATTCGTATAGTGCCAAAGTGAGTGTTTACAGTGTTTTCCAGAAGATTAACCTACGAATCACTGATTTACAGTTTTCAACAGCACTGAAAACAGTTACACACTTCAGATTTACAATCTCTTTGAGGGCTAGTGTGCAAAACACACGCTAATTCAGTAACTCAATTTATCCAATGATAAACCTACATAACACCAGTATAACACCAGTATAACACCAGTATAACACCAGTATAACACCAGTATAACATGTTGTACAGAAGTGTAATAAACTAATATTGCTGTGATGCATCACAATTAAAAATAACCATCATTATTGGACAACTGCTATTGCTCTTGTTAAAGACCTTATAAGTAAATAATGAACATTTCTTAATATTTGTCAATGTTAAACTTGTCAAAGAATTCACAGATGAAAACGTTTATTGACGAAGGGTTTTTGATTTCGACGATCACGAAAACGAGATGAAAGACGCATCATGACAATAATTAAACGATTTTATTAGAGCGAACGGTTGACTAAAATATGACGAGAAGGACATAATATTGCAAGATACTGTATTAACACATGAATCATCTGTTTAAAGATATCAGATATTGTTCATGTAATCCAATAATCTATTATGCTGGAGTTGAACGCGCTGAATAAAGCGCTTAAAAACAGGTTAATTACCTCAAACACATGCGATTAATCACTATATTCACAACATACAACAAATAAAGACTTAAAAACACACTTTACGCAATATCCTAAACTGAATAACGGTCTCTAAAGCATGAAGAATTGAGAATACAGTGACCATCTCTTCATTAAAGTCATTATTTCAGGAGTTTTGCGCTATTTTGTATGTAGACTCGCTTTTATACACGTTTACATTCGTTCATTTTCTAAATGTTTGTATGTTTAAAGTTTGACACGTGTTTGTCATTATGCACATTATCATCAAATAAAAGATATTATTTCCGTTGACTAAAATTACACGCCATTTTAGTCCGAGTAAAACTGCCCAAAATTATCTGAATGTGACGTGTGGAAATATTGACACATTTTAAAGGACATTTTCATCAAAAGACTAAAACAAAACTTTGTGGAAAATGTGTCTGTACCATGTTTCTTCACTGGAAGTATAATGTACATGTGCAGAGCGTTCTCCTGAACAAGCGCCTGAAACCCCATTGAGTTGCATTAGTGCGAGTGTGATGTGACCTCAGCAGTGTGTGTGTGTAACTCTGCAGGAATCTGGCACTGAATCAAACCCCAATTTGACACATCCACCACAAAACACCAGCGCACTGCCATCAAGGGCAACCTCAACCTTCTCCCCTCCAGCGACTGCCTGTTTTTTTAACATGGGGAATTTCCTTTCCCAAATATTTAGAAACTTGCAGAACTCCGGGAGAACTCACTGAAGCAGCGCCAGAGACTCGCTTCACTCAGCCAAGAGCAAATACAGGAATATTGGGCTTTTTGGACACTTAATATTTGGCATCAGATCATGTCAACCTTTTTGGCCCAGCTCGTACACACATTTAGACACATTCTCATGCTTTCATGCTGCTCGACTTGCTTTTTGTATAATTGTTCCCTGATTGATTCACAGTTCACACACACACTCGAGCACTGAGACCGAGAGGAGAAATAAATGAGATATTATATATGTGTTAAATCCCCACTCAAAACAGCCGAACACACTCGTGCACTGAGACCGAGAGGAGAAATAAATGAGATATTCATACGTGTTAAATCCCCACTCAAAACAGCCGAACACACTCGTGCACTGAGACCGAGAGGAGAAATAAATGAGATATTCATACGTGTTAAATCCCCACTCAAAACAGCCGAACACAATCGTGCACTGAGACCGAGAGGAGAAATAAATGAGATATTCATATGTGTTAAATCCCCACTCAAAACAGCCGAACACAATCGAGCACTGAGACCGAGAGGAGAAATAAATGAGATATTATACATGTGTTAAATCCCCACTCAAAACAACCAAACACACTCGTGCACTGAGACCGAGAGGAGAAATAAATGAGATATTATACATGTGTTAAATCCCCACTCAAAACAACCGAACACACTCGTGCACTGAGACCGAGAGGAGAAATAAATGAGATATTATATATGTGTTAAATCCCCACTCAAAATAACCGAACACACTCGTGCACTGAGACCGAGAGGAGAAATAATGAGATATTATACATGTGTTAAATCCCCACTCAAAACAGCCGAACACACTCGTGCACTGAGACCGAGAGGAGAAATAAATGAGATATTATACATGTGTTAAATCCCCACTCAAAACAGCCAAACACACTCGTGCACTGAGACCGAGAGGAGAAATAAATGAGATATTATACATGTGTTAAATCCCCACTCAAAACAACCAAACACACTCGTGCACTGAGACCGAGAGGAGAAATAAATGAGATATTATACATGTGTTAAATCCCCACTCAAAACAACCAAACACACTCGTGCACTGAGACCGAGAGGAGAAATAAATGAGATATTATACATGTGTTAAATCCCCACTCAAAACAACCAAACACACTCGTGCACTGAGACCGAGAGGAGAAATAAATGAGATATTATACATGTGTTAAATCCCCACTCAAAACAGCCAAACACACTCGTGCACTGAGACCGAGAGGAGAAATAAATGAGATATTATACATGTGTTAAATCCCCACTCAAAACAACCAAACACACTCGTGCACTGAGACCGAGAGGAGAAATAAATGAGATATTATACATGTGTTAAATCCCCACTCAAAACAACCAAACACACTCGTGCACTGAGACCGAGAGGAGAAATAAATGAGATATTATACATGTGTTAAATCCCCACTCAAAACAACCAAACACACTCGTGCACTGAGACCGAGAGGAGAAATAAATGAGATATTATACATGTGTTAAATCCCCACTCAAAACAACCAAACACACTCGTGCACTGAGACCGAGAGGAGAAATAAATGAGATATTATACATGTGTTAAATCCCCACTCAAAACAACCAAACACACTCGTGCACTGAGACCGAGAGGAGAAATAAATGAGATATTATACATGTGTTAAATCCCCACTCAAAATAACCAAACACACTCGTGCACTGAGACCGAGAGGAGAAATAAATGAGATATTATACATGTGTTAAATCCCCACTCAAAATAACCAAACACACTCGTGCACTGAGACCGAGAGGAGAAATAAATGAGATATTATACATGTGTTAAATCCCCACTCAAAACAACCAAACACACTCGTGCACTGAGACCGAGAGGAGAAATAAATGAGATATTATACATGTGTTAAATCCCCACTCAAAACAGCCAAACACACTCGTGCACTGAGACCGAGAGGAGAAATAAATGAGATATTATACATGTGTTAAATCCCCACTCAAAACAACCAAACACACTCGAGCACTGAGACCGAGAGGAGAAATAAATGAGATATTCATATGTGTTAAATCCCCACTCAAAACAGCCAAACACACTCGAGCACTGAGACCGAGAGGAGAAATAAATGAGATATTATATATGTGTTAAATCCCCACTCAAAACAACCAAACACACTCGAGCACTGAGACCGAGAGGAGAAATAAATGAGATATTATATATGTGTTAAATCCCCACTCAAAACAACCAAACACACTCGAGCACTGAGACCGAGAGGAGAAATAAATGAGATATTATATATATATATATATATATATGTGTTAAATCCCCACTCAAAACAACCAAACACACTCGTGCACTGAGACCGAGAGGAGAAATAAATGAGATATTATACATGTGTTAAATCCCCACTCAAAACAACCGAACACACTCGTGCACTGAGACCGAGAGGAGAAATAAATGAGATATTATATATGTTAAATCCCCACTCAAAACAGCCGAACACACTCGTGCACTGAGACCGAGAGGAGAAATAAATGAGATATTATACGTGTTAAATCCCCACTCAAAACAGCCGAACACACTCGAGCACTGAGACCGAGAGGAGAAATAAATGAGATATTATATATGTTAAATCCCCACTCAAAACAACCGAACACACTCGTGCACTGAGACCGAGAGGAGAAATAAATGAGATATTATACAGGTGTTAAATCCCCACTCAAAACAGCCGAACACACTCGTGCACTGAGACCGAGAGGAGAAATAAATGAGATATTATACATGTGTTAAATCCCCACTCAAAACAACCAAACACACTCGAGCACTGAGACCGAGAGGAGAAATAAATGAGATATTATACATGTGTTAAATCCCCACTCAAAACAGCCAAACACACTCGTGCACTGAGACCGAGAGGAGAAATAAATGAGATATTATACATGTGTTAAATCCCCACTCAAAACAGCCAAACATACTCGTGCACTGAGACCGAGAGGAGAAATAAATGAGATATTATACATGTGTTAAATCCCCACTCAAAACAGCCAAACATACTCGTGCACTGAGACCGAGAGGAGAAATAAATGAGATATTATACATGTGTTAAATCCCCACTCAAAACAGCCAAACACACTCCTGCACTGAGACCGAGAGGAGAAATAAATGAGATATTATACATGTGTTAAATCCCCACTCAAAACAACCGAACACACTCGTGCACTGAGACCGAGAGGAGAAATAAATGAGATATTATATATGTGTTAAATCCCCACTCAAAACAGCCGAACACACTCGAGCACTGAGACCGAGAGGAGAAATAAATGAGATATTATATATGTGTTAAATCCCCACTCAAAACAGCCGAACACACTCGAGCACTGAGACCGAGAGGAGAAATAAATGAGATATTATATATGTGTTAAATCCCCACTCAAAACAACCAAACACACTCGAGCACTGAGACCGAGAGGAGAAATAAATGAGATATTATACATGTGTTAAATCCCCACTCAAAACAACCGAACACACTCGAGCACTGAGACCGAGAGGAGAAATAAATGAGATATTATACATGTGTTAAATCCCCACTCAAAACAGCCGAACACACTCGTGCACTGAGACCGAGAGGAGAAATAAATGAGATATTATACAGGTGTTAAATCCCCACTCAAAACAGCCGAACACACTCGTGCACTGAGACCGAGAGGAGAAATAAATGAGATATTATATATGTGTTAAATCCCCACTCAAAACAACCGAACACACTCGAGCACTGAGACCGAGAGGAGAAATAAATGAGATATTATATATGTGTTAAATCCCCACTCAAAACAACCGAACACACTCGTGCACTGAGACCGAGAGGAGAAATAAATGAGATATTATATATGTGTTAAATCCCCACTCAAAACAGCCGAACACACTCGTGCACTGAGACCGAGAGGAGAAATAAATGAGATATTATATAGGTGTTAAATCCCCACTCAAAACAGCCGAACACACTCGAGCACTGAGACCGAGAGGAGAAATAAATGAGATATTATATATGTGTTAAATCCCCACTCAAAACAACCAAACACACTCGTGCACTGAGACCGAGAGGAGAAATAAATGAGATATTATATATGTGTTAAATCCCCACTCAAAACAGCCGAACACACTCGAGCACTGAGACCGAGAGGAGAAATAAATGAGATATTATATATGTGTTAAATCCCCACTCAAAACAGCCGAACACACTCGTGCACTGAGACCGAGAGGAGAAATAAATGAGATATTATACATGTGTTAAATCCCCACTCAAAACAGCCGAACACACTCGAGCACTGAGACCGAGAGGAGAAATAAATGAGATATTATATATGTGTTAAATCCCCACTCAAAACAACCAAACACACTCGTGCACTGAGACCGAGAGGAGAAATAAATGAGATATTATATATGTGTTAAATCCCCACTCAAAACAGCCGAACACACTCGAGCACTGAGACCGAGAGGAGAAATAAATGAGATATTATATATGTGTTAAATCCCCACTCAAAACAGCCGAACACACTCGTGCACTGAGACCGAGAGGAGAAATAAATGAGATATTATACATGTGTTAAATCCCCACTCAAAACAGCCAAACACACTCGAGCACTGAGACCGAGAGGAGAAATAAATGAGATATTATATATGTGTTAAATCCCCACTCAAAACAGGCGAACACACTCGAGCACTGAGACCGAGAGGAGAAATAATGAGATATTCATACGTGTTAAATCATCAATAAATATTTGAGGGAAAACGAGGTTTGTGTTGCTGTAGGACAAAAGCAGCTGAAACGAGCGAGTTTGATAAAACGCAGAAAAACACAAACAGACTCGAAGAATCGCCGTTCTCCAAACAAACACATACAGAAAACACTTTAGGCCAAAAATCAAGACAATCACAACAACAAAAGCTTGTAAATAGAGACGAGTTACTTAAAGAAGCTAACATTAGCATCGGCCGACTGTTCGTGTGTGATATTAAACACCAGCACAGATTGATATTACACTAAACATTATTACACTAAACACTATTACACTAAACAATAGCGACTGATTCATGTATTGACCGAGTCTCGATCCCGATATGAACATGATTCCTGAACTTCCCTTGAAATCAAGCGGTGTGAATGGGAAAAACTCACCGTGTATCTGCACATATAAACTGCACAGTAACACACTCTGTAGTACGACAAACATCTTCAACGCTTCGCTCGCATCGCTCCGGTTGCGTGTGTCTGTGATCCGGATTCTTCGTTGCAGTTTTTCATGGATTTGATTGTTTGACCGCGACGCTGCGCTTCATTCTGCCGTCCGTCCGTCCGTCTCCTTCCGCTCCTAACGCAACCCTTCCCCCTCCCCTTCCCCCTCAGTGTTCCCCTCACACTCCATGTCTTTCTCTGGAATCAGTCCGCTGCTCACTATTGTTGGATTTCATCACACTGCTGTGGGGAACAAACGTTTAAATGTGGGGAAATGCAGGAATATGAGCGTTGTGAAACGCATTCCGATGGCACTAGTTTCTCACGCAGCGGCCCAAAACAACACAAAGCAACACGATCATTAATGAATTATTCGGCATATTTACTCGAACATTGTGCGTCATTACTGTATTATGGGGCATTGTTGGCGGGTAGTGCAGTCAACAGAGACACATATGTGATTTTTAAACATATGTCCATCATATATTACTTTATTCAGAGACCTTCCTGGCCAACATGGAGAAATGTGCTGTGTGTGATTATGATTGACCACTATATCGG
This sequence comes from Moxostoma hubbsi, assembly GCA_032164185.1. Taxonomy (NCBI): domain Eukaryota; kingdom Metazoa; phylum Chordata; class Actinopteri; order Cypriniformes; family Catostomidae; genus Moxostoma; species Moxostoma hubbsi. The sequence goes on from JAVLUX010000041.1 coordinate 19,840,199, forward strand.
CTGATGTTTGCTCTCTCTCTCACACACACATACACACATTCACACACTCACACGCGCGCGCACACACACACACACATGTTGGCCTTCCATGTTTTATGGGGAATTTCCATAGACATAATGGTTTTTATACTGTACAAACTTATATATTCTAAGCCCTAACAGCCAACACAACCCCTAAACCTAACACGACCCCTAAACCCAACACATCCCCTAAACCCAACACGACCCCTAAACTCAACACATCCCCTAAACCCAACACGACCCCTAAACTCAACACATCCCCTAAACCCAACACGACCCCTAAACCCAAGATATTAACCCTAACCCTAACCCGACACAACCCCAAAACCCAACACGTCCCCCTAAACCCAACACAACCCCTAAACCCAACACAAGCCCTAAACCCAACACATCCCCTAAACCCAACACAACCCCTAAACCCAACACCACCCCTAAACCCAACCACATCCCCTAAACCCAACACAACCCTTAAACCCAACACAACCCCTAAACCCAGCACAACCCCTAAACCCAACACAATCCAACACAACCCCTAAACCCAACACCACCCCTAAACCCAACCACATCCCCTAAACCCAACACAACCCTTAAACCCAACACAACCCCTAAACCCAACACAACCCCTAAACCCAACACAACCCAACACAACCCCTAAACCCAACACAACACAACCCCTAAACCCAACACAACCCCTAAACCCAACACGACCCCTAAACCCAACACATCCCCTAAACCCAACACAACCCCTAAACCCAACACAACCCCTAAACCTAACACAACCCCCTAAACCCAACACACCCCCTAAACCCAACACAACCCCCTAAACCCAATACATCCCCTAAACCCAACACAACCCCTAAACCCAACACAACCCTTAAACCCAACACAACCCCTAAACCCAACACAACCCCTAAACCCAACACAACCCAACACAACCCCTAAACCCAACACATCCCCTAAACCCAACACGACCCCTAAACCCAACACAACCCCTAAACCCAACACAACCCCTAAACCCAACACACCCCCTAAACCTAACACAACCACTAAACCCAACACATCCCCTAAACCCAACACAACCCCTAAACCCAACACGACCCCTAAACCCACCACAACCCTTAAACCCAACACAACCCCTAAACCCAACACAACCCCCTAAACCCAATACATCCCCTAAACCCAACACAACCCCTAAACCCAACACAACCCAACACAACCCCTAAACCCAACACATCCCCTAAACCCAACACAACCCCTAAACCCAACACATCCCCTAAACCCAACACAACCCCTAAACCCAACACGACCCCTAAACCCAACACGACCCCTAAACCCAACACATCCCCTAAAGCCAACACAACCCCTAAACCCAACACATCCCCTAAACCCAACACAACCCCTAAACCCAACACGACCCCTAAACCCACCACAACCCTTAAACCCAACACGACCCCTAAACCCAACACAACCCCTAAACCCAACACGACCCCTAAACCCAACACAACCCCTAAACCCAACACGACCCCTAAACCCAACACACCCCCTAAACCCAACACAACCCCTAAACCTAACACAACCCCCTAAACCCAACACACCCCCTAAACCCAACACAACCCTTAAATCCAACACAACCCCTAAACCCAACACAACCCCCTAAACCCAACACATCCCCTAAACCCAACACAACCCCTAAACCCAACCACATCCCCTAAACCCAACACACCCCCTAAACCCAACACAACCCCTAAACCCAACACAACCCAACATAACCCCTAAACCCAACACAACCCCTAAACCCAACACAACCCAACACAACCCCTAAACCCAACACAACCCCTAAACCCAACACAACCCAACACAACCCCTAAACCCAACACCACCCCTAAACCCAACACAACCCAACACAACCCCTAAACCCAACACACCCCCTAAACCCAACACAACCCAACACAACCCAACACAACCCCTAAACCCAACACCACCCCTAAACCCAACACAACCCAACACAACCCCTAAACCCAACACCACCCCTAAACCCAACACAACCCAACACAACCCCTAAACCCAACACACCCCCTAAACCCAACACAACCCTTAAATCCAACACAACCCCTAAACCCAACACAACCCCCTAAACCCAACACATCCCCTAAACCCAACACAACCCCTAAACCCAACCACATCCCCTAAACCCAACACACCCCCTAAACCCAACACAACCCCTAAACCCAACACAACCCAACATAACCCCTAAACCCAACACAACCCCTAAACCCAACACAACCCAACACAACCCCTAAACCCAACACCACCCCTAAACCCAACACAATCCAACACAACCCCTAAACCCAACACCACCCCTAAACCCAACCACATCCCCTAAACCCAACACAACCCTTAAACCCAACACAACCCCTAAACCCAGCACAACCCCTAAACCCAACACAATCCAACACAACCCCTAAACCCAACACCACCCCTAAACCCAACCACATCCCCTAAACCCAACACAACCCTTAAACCCAACACAACCCCTAAACCCAACACAACCCCTAAACCCAACACAACCCAACACAACCCCTAAACCCAACACAACACAACCCCTAAACCCAACACAACCCCTAAACCCAACACGACCCCTAAACCCAACACATCCCCTAAACCCAACACAACCCCTAAACCCAACACAACCCCCTAAACCCAACACACCCCCTAAACCCAACACAACCCCCTAAACCCAATACATCCCCTAAACCCAACACAACCCCTAAACCCAACACAACCCTTAAACCCAACACAACCCCTAAACCCAACACAACCCCTAAACCCAACACAACCCAACACAACCCCTAAACCCAACACATCCCCTAAACCCAACACAACCCCTAAACCCAACACATCCCTTAAACCCAACACATTCCCTAAACCCAACACAACCCAACACAACCCCTAAACCCAACACATCCCTTAAACCCAACACAACCCTTAAACCCAACCACATCCCCTAAACCCAACACATCCCCTAAACCCAACACATCCCCCAAAACCTGACACATCCCCCTAAACCCAACACAACCCTTAAACCCAACACATCCCCTAAACCCAACACAACCCCTAAACCCAACACATCCCCTAAACCCAACACATCCCCCAAAACCTGACACATCCCCCAAAACCTGACACATCCCCCTAAACCCAACACATCCCCTAAACCCAACACAACCACTAAACCCAACACACCCCCTAAACCCAACACAACCACTAAACCCAACACATCCCCTAAACCCAACACATCCCCTAAACCCAACACAACCACTAAACCCAACACAACCCCTAAACCCAACACAACCACTAAACCCAACACAACCACTAAACCCAACACAACCACTAAACCCAACACAACCCCTAAACCCAACACAACCACTAAACCCAACACATCCCCTAAACCCAACACATCCCCTAAACCCAACACAACCACTAAACCCAACACATCCCCTAAACCCAACACAACCACTAAACCCAACACAACCCCTAAACCCAACACAACCACTAAACCCAACACAACCACTAAACCCAACACATCCCCTAAACCCAACACATCCCCTAAACCCAACACAACCACTAAACCCAACACAACCACTAAACCCAACACATCCCCTAAACCCAACACATCCCCTAAACCCAACACAACCACTAAACCCAACACAACCACTAAACCCAACACATCCCCTAAACCCAACACATCCCCTAAACCCAACACAACCACTAAACCCAACACAACCCCTAAACCCAACACAACCACTAAACCCAACACAACCACTAAACCCAACACATCCCCTAAACCCAACACATCCCCTAAACCCAACACAACCACTAAACCCAACACATCCCCTAAACCCAACACAACCACTAAACCCAACACAACCCCTAAACCCAACACAACCACTAAACCCAACACATCCCCTAAACCCAACACATCCCCCAAAACCTGACACATCCCCCAAAACCTGACACATCCCCCTAAACCCAACACAACCACTAAACCCAACACAACCACTAAACCCAACACAACCCCACATTTCCCAGTACTTCGGTCACTTTTTCAAAACTCTTCACACAGTTCTCCAAACCAACTTTCAGCTCGGCACAGCAGTTCATTTCACTTTCAAAATGCACTAAAACTACCCAATCACTTCATACATGTCTCAAATCAACTCTTCCAGAACATTAGCAAAGGTTGAACAAGGACACGTCTGTTTATAATTCACTGCCATATATGTTACTGGAATGAATCAGACATGATGCAGAATGCTTCAATATATTTTATGTCTTTTACAGTTTTTTACGATTGTTTACACACTAAAATAAAAATTTCCACACAATTTGCAAAATTTTACTCCAATGAGCAAAACACCTCCACAGATTTGCACAACATTACACACAATGTGTGCTTCACCCTTTTGCAAAGCATTACACACAGTGATTTGTAAAACGCTACACACATTTCTTCTTCTTCCTCTTCTTTTGGAGTTTTATGGCGGTTGGCAAACCAGCTAAAAGGTGCATTTACCGCCACCAATTGGACAGGAGTGTGAAGCATTAACCGAGTGAATCAAATTATCAAATAATTAAATAATCAAATAATTCTGGGGGGAAAAAAAAATAAAATAAAAAAATTAATTACCTATATTCTGTTAACCTCTACACACATTTTCACACCTTAGACACGGATAAGGATTGTGAGGTTACTTCCTTGTCATTACAAAGCCCCGGATTGCCAATGACCACACTAATGAAAGAACTGGATAATCACATCCACCAGGTGTGGAAGCACACGTGTGCTAATTTGAAAACGCAGCACTCAGGTGTGCTATAAAAGGCAGCAGGTGAGTTCACCTGTCTTTAACAAAAATGGAAGGCACTAGAAGAAGAGTGAGAATGAGAGGGGGAGCTCAAAGAGGAGATGAAGGAGGAAGAGGAGAAGGAGATACAGGAAGAAGCCCAGGAAGATGAGATGAAGGAGATGGAGGAAGAGGTAGAGAAGGACTTGAAGAGTTGATAGAACCTGAACAAACACGAGGACCAAATTTGACTCAAGAAATCCGTGTAACACTTGACCATGTTATCAACCATGGACTGACACTGATGGAAGCTGGACAAAGAGTTCAACCAAATCTCAGAACAAATACTGTTGCGTCAGTAATTCGGACATTTTATTGAGAACAGGTAAGCTAACCACACAGTGCATTGAAACTGAAGCTTGCTGTACTTCTCAATATTGTTTACTGTGACATTTGACTGTAGGCTACATGTGTAATTAGTTTTTTTACATAGGCTTGAGGGTCGAGGACACCAAGGTGGAGGGGGCCCGATGTTCACTCGTGCACAAGGCTGCCATTGTGAACATGGTTTTGACCAATAATTGTATCAGGCTGTGAGAAATCCAAGCCAGTATCATCAATGATGACCATATTTTCAGTAACATCCAATGAGTCTGTCAACATTAGGTCGAATCCTCAAGAAAAATCAAATATACATGAAGCAACTGTATCGGGTACCGTTTGACAGAAATTCAGAGAGAGTGAAACACCTGCACAATGAGTATGTGGAGGTGTGTATTCATCTTACTATGGTGTGGTATTGTGCACCGCTCATAATGTTCTGGCACAAAGATACTGCGCAATAGATATTGAATGGCATCCTATTGTCTTTTACTGTTTCAGAGTCTTGCAAATGGATGCTGCAGAAATTCAACATGAACTTCTATGTGATGAGGCTGGATTTAACCTTGAGAGAAGAGGGAGGAATGTAATTGCCAATGAAGACATGGCCTGTGATGTGGATTAAATCTTATGGCCTGATCCGGCCAGACGGAGAGATGATGAATAGTTACAGTATTATTGCTTTTATGGTAGTTTTTCTTCAGAGTCTAAGTGTATGTACTTAATGCAGTAACTTTTATTTGTCTCCAGATTTTTTGTTTCATTGTTGGTTGATTTACTGGTATGGTAAAATACTGTAAGTATTGAAATAAATACTTCAAATATTCAGTCTGCAGCATCAGTGTTGTGCAGTGCTTGGTAAGTTTATAATAGGCCTATTTGTGTACATTCTCCCTATATCTCAAACTAATCAAGAATGTTCTGGGTTTGGCTTTTTTTTTTTTAAACAAAGGTGTTTATCACAGCAGTGTGAAACTGGCTGCAATGGTATCTGATCATTGAGGACTGTGTTGGTTAAATGAAAACTAATAGCACTTTCACAAATGTGTATGTTTTGACAAGTGTCATTTTGCAAACAATCTAGGCATTATGCAAATTGAGTGTGGTGTTTTGGATAATTTTTTTTTTTTTAAAGAACCCGGTTTTCAAAATTGCGTGTAAACAATGGTAAACCTGTTTATTTAGAAATTCCAAAATACAAGAATGTGTATACACAACATCCACTGATACAGATACAATAGTAATGCTAATCTACTACTCCTCCATTTGGCCACAGGTTCTCATCCACATCTTATGTCATCTAGGGCAAAACACCAAGGAAAGAATCTTCTGGCATTCCTGATCCATCCCTGGCAATCTTCTGCTGATATGTCCAGCATTCATTTGTGTCCAGGAGAGACATTTGATCATGTGGATGGTGGTCATAAACCTTCCACCTCCATGAGGAAAAGAATTCCTCTATCAGGTTGAGGAATGGAGAGTAAGGTGGGAGGAAGAGTGACACCATACTGGGAGGGGCTGCAAACCACTCGGTGACAGCACGGGAGTGGTGAAATGCCACATTGTCCCATACAATTATAAATGTTGGCTGATTTCTTCTCTCTCCATCCCTTTCCTCCCCTAGCACAACCCTTCCATAGAGATCATGCAGGAACGCAAGGAGACGTTCAGTGTTGTGTAACAGCAGTCCATCAGTGGATATTGCTGCGCACATTGAGATGTTGGCACCCCTCTGGCCCGGGACATCCACTGTGGCTCTCTTCCCAATCACATTCCTTCCTCGTCACCGTGTTTTGGCGAAGTTGAAAATGTGGGGTGTTTGCCTGCCTTCAATCTCCATGACTCTCTAAAATAAATCCACAAGGCAACATAAGCCGTTACAGTAGTAAAAGTGACCTAAGAAGTTGTCTTTGTGTGTGTTTGGTTTTGTTCAAAAACAGTTCTGTATATAATTGGGATCTTACCTGGATATGACCATATCAACAATGGCAGTTTCCTGCACATCAGTGAACATTCTTCCTCTCCCACCTGCTAACCATTGAGTCCTAAGCAGAAATGCAAAAGCAATTACACAAGTCTATTTACTTGTGTAATATGCAACTCAATTACAGAATGCAAATGCCCTTGCAGAATACCTGCTGTTTTGCCTGAATACTCTAACAATAGATGCCCCTGTTGAGCGCTGCCGATTTGGCTGCACTCTCTGACCAGCCTCTCATTGAGAGACCATGATTTACCACATGATCTCATCTGAGACTTCAGCTCTTAATCTTCCTCTTATTCTTCTTCCACCACGCATACGTATTCATCGCCCCCTCCCAGCCACTCTTCTTCCTCTTTCAGCCACTTCTCTGTTTCTGGATGGGTCCATATTTACATCACAATGCAGAACTACTCAGCAGTTGTCTCCTTTTGTAATGAAATTGAAAGAGTAACACCTGTGTAGATGTTCATCTACAATGACAATCAGCTGTGGTTGGTCCAATTGTCCAACTGTTTTTACAGCATTTAATCTTAAGATTTAAAATATATTACTGTAGAATTGTAGCAAATTGTCTTATTCAGTTTTGTATTATGTTATTGTTTTGAACTTAAGTTTAACAGTTTTGAAAACAGTATGTAAGCATGTGCAAATTGGCCTGTAAGTACACAGAGTTTTGGGGGTTGTTGAGTCATTGAATGCATTTTGTGCCAAAGCAATGATAATTGATCCTCAGTTTAGCCCACATATACTTCTGTTGTGCTCACTGTGTGGAGTTTTGAAAAAGTGACCTAAGTATTGGGAAATGTGTGCTAGCGACTGTAATATACCAGAATCTAATAATTAAGTAGCCTAAGTTTTGCAATAGCTGTGTTGGAGGTTAATCCTATGACTTTCTATTCATAACCCAACATTCTAGGAATAGTTCATCCAAATAAAAATACAAATCATAATTTACTGATAAGGAGATCTTGGACAGGATGTCCGAGCTTCTGTTATCCAGACAATAAAATTGGATGTTGATTGCAGGATAGGGTATCCTCGTTTTTTGTTGGCGTACCGTGGTTCACACACAGTTAAGCTGTTCTGAGTTTACTCCATTGACAGTGAACACTGTGACTGATTTTTAATTCTCTATGAGCACATTCAATCCCATGTACATGCACAGACAATGCACACAGAGGTTCACATGTCTACGAATCTAAAAACAGGCTGCATGCAGACAAACACATACATACTCTGCTGATGACAAACAAGTGCAACTGACCAAAATTTAAGTCATCATTCACTGATCATCTCTATACGATAGTCTCTAGTGTCCGATGATAGTCTCTAGTGTCCAATGATGGTCTCTAGTGTCTGATGATAGTCTGTAGTGTCCGATGATGATAGTCTGTAGTGTCTTATGATTGTCTGTAGTGTCTGATGATAGTCTCTAGTGTCTGATGATTGTCTGTAGTGTCTGATGATTGTCTGTAGTGTCTGACGATAATCTCTTGTGTCCGATGATAGTCTGTAGTGTCTGATGATGATAGTCTCTAGTGTCTGATGATAGTCTGTAGTGTCTGATGATGATAGTCTGTAGTGTCTGATGATAGTCTCTAGTGTCTGATGATAGTCTGTAGTGTCTGATGATAGTCTCTAGTGTCTGATGATAGTCTCTAGTGTCTGATGATAGTCTGTAGTGTCCGATGATAGTCTCTAGTGTCTGATGATGATAGTCTGTAGTGTCTGATGATAGTCTCTCGTGTCCGATGATAGTCTCTAGTGTCTGATGATAGTCTCTCGTGTCCGATGATAGTCTCTAGTGTCTGATGATGATAGTCTGTAGTGTCTGATGATAGTCTGTAGTGTCTGATGATAGTCTCTAGTGTCTGATGATAGTCTCTAGTGTCTGATGATAGTCTGTAGTGTCTGATGATAGTCTCTAGTGTCTGATGATTGTCTGTAGTGTCTGATGATAGTCTCTAGTGTCTGATGATAGTCTGTAGTGTCTGATGATGATAGTCTGTAATGTCTGATGATAGTCTCTCGTGTCCGATGATAGTCTGTAGTGTCTGATGATGATAGTCTCTAGTGTCTGATGATAGTCTCTCGTGTCCGATGATAGTCTCTAGTGTCTGATGATGATAGTCTGTAGTGTCTGATGATAGTCTGTAGTGTCTGATGATAGTCTCTAGTGTCTGATGATAGTCTCTAGTGTCTGATGATAGTCTGTAGTGTCTGATGATGATAGTCTGTAGTGTCTGATGATAGTCTCTCGTGTCCGATGATAGTCTGTAGTGTCTGATGATGATAGTCTGTAGTGTCTGATGATAGTCTCTCGTGTCCGATGATAGTCTGTAGTGTCTGATGATGATAGTCTCTAGTGTCTGATGATAGTCTCTCGTGTCCGATGATAGTCTCTAGTGTCTGATGATGATAGTCTGTAGTGTCTGATGATAGTCTCTAGTGTCTGATGATAGTCTGTAGTGTCTGATGATAGTCTCTAGTGTCTGATGATTGTCTGTAGTCTCTGATGATAGTCTGTAGTGTCTGATGATGATAGTCTCTAGTGTCTGATGATTGTCTGTAGTCTCTGATGATAGTCTGTAGTGTCTGATGATGATAGTCTCTAGTGTCTGATGATAGTCTCTCGTGTCCGATGATAGTCTCTAGTGTCTGATGATGATAGTCTGTAGTCTCTGATGATAGTCTGTAGTGTCTGATGATAGTCTGTAGTGTCTGATGATAGTCTCTAGTGTCTGATGATAGTCTCTAGTGTCTGATGATAGTCTGTAGTGTCTGATGATAGTCTCTAGTGTCTGATGATTGTCTGTAGTCTCTGATGATAGTCTGTAGTGTCTGATGATTGTCTGTAGTGTCTGATGATTGTCTGATGATAGTCTGTAGTGTCTGACGATAATCTCTAGTGTCTGATGATAGTCTCTAGTGTCTGATGATAGTCTCTAGTGTCTGATGATTGTCTGTAGTGTCTGATGATTGTCTGTAGTGTCTGATGATAGTCTCTAGTGTCTGATGATAGTCTCTAGTGTCTGATGATTGTCTGTAGTGTCTGATGATTGTCTCTAGTGTCTGACGATTGTCTGTAGTGTCTGACGATAATCTCTTGTGTCCGATGATAGTCTCTAGTGTCTGATGATGATAGTCTGTAGTGTCCGATGATAATCTCTAGTGTCTGATGATGATAGTCTGTAGTGTCTGATGATAGTCTCTCGTGTCCGATGATAGTCTGTAGTGTCTGATGATGATAGTCTCTAGTGTCTGATGATAGTCTCTCGTGTCCGATGATAGTCTCTAGTGTCTGATGATGATAGTCTGTAGTGTCTGATGATAGTCTGTAGTGTCTGATGATAGTCTCTAGTGTCTGATGATAGTCTCTAGTGTCTGATGATAGTCTGTAGTGTCTGATGATAGTCTCTAGTGTCTGATGATTGTCTGTAGTCTCTGATGATAGTCTGTAGTGTCTGATGATGATAGTCTCTAGTGTCTGATGATTGTCTGTAGTCTCTGATGATAGTCTGTAGTGTCTGATGATGATAGTCTCTAGTGTCTGATGATAGTCTCTCGTGTCCGATGATAGTCTCTAGTGTCTGATGATGATAGTCTGTAGTCTCTGATGATAGTCTGTAGTGTCTGATGATAGTCTGTAGTGTCTGATGATAGTCTCTAGTGTCTGATGATAGTCTCTAGTGTCTGATGATAGTCTGTAGTGTCTGATGATAGTCTCTAGTGTCTGATGATTGTCTGTAGTCTCTGATGATAGTCTGTAGTGTCTGATGATTGTCTGTAGTGTCTGATGATTGTCTGATGATAGTCTGTAGTGTCTGACGATAATCTCTAGTGTCTGATGATAGTCTCTAGTGTCTGATGATAGTTTCTAGTGTCTGATGATTGTCTGTAGTGTCTGATGATTGTCTGTAGTGTCTGATGATAGTCTCTAGTGTCTGATGATAGTCTCTAGTGTCTGATGATTGTCTGTAGTGTCTGATGATTGTCTCTAGTGTCTGACGATTGTCTGTAGTGTCTGACGATAATCTCTTGTGTCCGATGATAGTCTCTAGTGTCTGATGATGATAGTCTGTAGTGTCTGATGATAGTCTCTAGTGTCTGATGATGATAGTCTGTAGTGTCCTATGATAGTCTCTAGTGTCTGATGATGATAGTCTGTAGTGTCTGACGATAGTCTCTAGTGTCTGATGATGATAGTCTGTAGTGTCTGACGATAGTCTCTAGTGTCTGATGATGATAGTCTGTAGTGTCTGATGATAGTCTGTAGTGTCTGATGATGATTGTCTCTAGTGTCTGATGATGATAGTCTGTAGTGTCTGATGATGATAGTCTGTAGTGTCTGATGATGATAGTCTGTAGTGTCTGATGATGATAGTCTGTAGTGTCTGACGATAGTCTCTAGTGTCCAATGATGGCCTCTAGTGTCTGATGATAGTCTGTAGTGTCTGATGATGATAGTCTCTAGTGTCTGATGATGATAGTCTGTAGTGTCTGACGATAGTCTCTAGTGTCTGATGATGATAGTCTGTAGTGTCTGACGATAGTCTCTAGTGTCTGATGATGATAGTCTGTAGTGTCCGATGATAGTCTCTAGTGTCTGATGATGATAGTCTGTAGTGTCTGACGATAGTCTCTAGTGTCTGATGATAGTCTGTAGTGTCTGATGATTGTCTCTAGTGTCTGATGATGATAGTCTGTAGTGTCTGACGATAGTCTCTAGTGTCTGATGATGATAGTCTGTAGTGTCTGACGATAGTCTCTAGTGTCTGATGATGATAGTCTGTAGTGTCCGATGATAGTCTCTAGTGTCTGATGATGATAGTCTGTAGTGTCTGACGATAGTCTCTAGTGTCTGATGATAGTCTGTAGTGTCTGATGATTGTCTCTAGTGTCTGATGATGATAGTCTCTAGAGTCTGATGATGATAGTCTGTAGTGTCTGACGATAGTCTCTAGTGTCTGATGATGATAGTCTGTAGTGTCTGATGATAGTCTCTAGTGTCTGACGATAGTCTCTAGTGTCTGATGATGATAGTCTGTAGTGTCTGATGATAGTCTCTAGTGTCCGACGATAGTCTCTAGTGTCTGACGATAGTCTGTAGTGTCTGATGATGATAGTCTGTAGTGTCTGATGATAGTCTGTAGTGTCTGATGATAGTCTCTAGTGTCCGACGATAGTCTCTAGTGTCTGACGATAGTCTGTAGTGTCTGATGATGATAGTCTGTAGTGTCTGATGATAGTCTCTAGTGTCTGATGATAGTCTGTAGTGTCTGATGATAGTCTCTAGTGTCTGACGATAGTCTGTAGTGTCTGATGATAGTCTCTAGTGTCTGATGATAGTCTGTAGTGTCTGATGATAGTCTCTAATGTCCGACGATAGTCTGTAGTGTCTGATGATAGTCTGTAGTGTCCGATGATAGTCTGTAGTGTCTGATGATAGTCTGTAGTGTCTGATGATAGTCTCTACTGTCCGATGATATTCTCTAGTGTCTGATTCCTATATGCTCGCATGAAAAATGAATGCAATTGTGCTGAAATAGATTAATCATAACCAATAAGATTAATTAATTGTGTTAACAATAATACATACATCATTTATAATAATCCCTAATAACAATTGAATATCCAGTCTGTTCCTCACACAAAGCTACTGTTTGGGCTGAGATGATTTAGAATATAACGTCCTATGAATGACTTATATAGCACTTTTATCCTTTTTGGAACTTGACTGATGTGGTCACATTTTAACAGTTGCTTTATGTACATAATATAGTAATAATAATACTCTGTCAAATCAATTGTATACAGTATATAGTTTATTTTCCATACTGTAATATGTTTGCAGTTGCTATGCATTAATGCAAAATGTGCTATACCATCTTGAGTGGGGAAAACCCTTAAATAAAGGCAGTTTGCCCAAAAATGTATTTTCTGTCATTATTCTACCTCAAGTCTCTATGAATTTGCCTCTTTCGTATCACCACTACGAGGAGGTTACCCCATGTGACTCTACCCTCCCTAGCAACCGGCCCAATTTGGTTGCTATGGAGACCTGACTGGAGTCACTCAGCAAGCCCTGGATTCAAACTCAAGACTCCAGGTGTGATAGTGCCAATACTCGCTGAGATACCTTCATTCTGGGACATTCCTCTGCCACAGAAGGAAGATAAGGTCCTCTATCCTGTAATGACGTTTTAACTGAAATGAATATTAATATTAGCCCAATCCTCTTCAATTTATGCTACTAGTTTGTCTTCCTTGTCCAGTGGCAGATTTGGGCATATGTGACATTAAGTTTTATTACAGACTGCTCAACAGATATTGCCATCAGCCATTAAAACACACCACTGGTTTTGAGGTTTATCATACATTTGGCTTCATAAACACAGTTTGTGTCACAGTTCTTTTTTAATGGACGTTTTAAATGACCTTTTCTAACACTGTTGCATTTGCATAACTAATCACTAATAATTGTATAGGTAAGAATAGTTTGCATTTATGATGGTTTTGTGTCATACCTTTGTTTAATCTGTCAAGTCAAACACAACAGTCGTCTTTCTGCCCCACATGTGCTCTATAGATTATATAGCTATAGATTCTCTATACCGCCTTCCATTTGTTTATTTATTGAGTTCCAGAGGTACCGAATATTTAATGACACATATTTATAAATATTTCAAAAGATTTGTTTTTATTTCTTGCAATGGAAAAACAATCACACAAATCTCTGTGTAAAAGCCACAGCTCAAAACATACCAACAACATATAGTTGAATAACAGAAAGTGAATAACAGAGAAAATGATCTGAATGGAGTCGCATGCAGCTGATCAGTTTTCTGCTGCCATCAACACTTAAAAAAGACACATTTGAGGAAATCAATCTTGCAATTTTCTTCTGTGAATTAGTTTACATACAACCAGTGCCACTCATACAATTACATGTATGAAAGAATGAAATCATACAGTGCCATTAAAACATGTGTGTTGAAATACAGTAAGATCTGCATCATTAGTGAACGAGCTCTGGATTGTGCAAAAACTGAGAAGACTGAAGAGTAAAACACAAATAAACACACTGAATTAGTCAATGGACCATGACAACACTTATGTACAGTGCTGAATGAGATGTGACTCTGTCATTCTGCACACACTAAAACACACTTCTTACAATCCTTGATATTGGGAAACACTTTATCAGCAACCGTATATGAGGCAAAGAAACATCAATCAATATTTCACCCTTTGATTCCAGCATCTGCTGCTTCCTGAGTTCAATGTATTGCTTTTTATTCTTCTGAATTATTCATCTTCATTCTCTCCGTCTGACTGTAATTCAAACACAACATTTCCTCCGGTAATTTAGCGGGAAAACGTGTCTCCCCAAAGAAGAACCGATTGGATCGTCTCTCGGTCCGGGTTGATTTTTATATTTCATAATGAAGGTCGTTGAGTTCCAGTCTCGTATAGTGGCGTCTGTCGAAGGACTCCATCGCTTTACGAGCCACCAAAGCCAGAATGAGAACGAGGAAGACCAAAGTGATCACAACGATGGTCACCAGACTGTACTTCCACATCATCCGGGACACTTTGGGCTTCCCTGGAGGAGAGCCGAGCACAGGAGGCACCAGAGAATCCCGATCCAGAGATCTTTCCTTGGAATCATTCTCAATTTCAAGCACCGCTACATTTATGCGCTCAGTGGCGGCAGGTGCTGTCGTCGTGGTCGTCATGGTCGATGTGGGTACTGTTGTCGTGGTGGTCGTCGTGGGTAATGTTGTCATGGGTACCGTTGTCGTGGTGGTTGTAGTTGTCAGTTTCTGTGTGGTAGTCGTGGTGATCGGTTGTGTCACTCTGACGGGTTTAACCACATGTGGTTCTGGTCCCCTAATTGGCTTGCTGGGTTTTTTGGGTCTGTTGGGTTTGACAGGAAGATGCACAGGGGCGCGTGGGGCCTTCGTGCTGGTGGTGCTTGTGCTTCTTGTTGTTGTAGAAGGTGTTGTGGTGGTTTTAGTGGTGGACTGAGTGGTAGTTGTTGTTGTTGTGGTAGTGGGTGGGGTCATCGGCATGGTAACCAGAATAATGGCTGAGTCAGTGAACGTTTCTTTGGTGGTTTCTGAAGTGTTTGTGATGGTCGTTTTTGCTGGTGCTGTGGTGGTGGTTGTTGTTGTTAGTGTCGTCGGTTGTGGTGTTGTTGTTGTTGTAGGTGTTGTTGTGGTTGTTGTTGTTGTAGTTGTTGTTGTGGTTGTTGTTGTTGTTGTTGTTGTTGTTGTAGGTGTTGTTGTGGTTACCGTTGTTGTTGTTGTTGTAGGTTTTGTTGTTGTTGTTGTTGTTGTAGGTGTTGTTGTGGTTGTTCTCAGTTTGGCTGTTGATCTTTCATATACTTTAGTTGTTGGATGAGTCAAACCTATAAGAGACGAACATTAAAGAGACAAACTTGTTACAAAGTTGTATTAATGGTACAGTTCACCCAAAAATGTACATTTATTCACCCTCATGTCATGTCAAGTACATGTCTAGAGACTCATGTGCTCACTTTTACACACTCACAACACAAGACACAACGAACTCTAATTAAACCCGACTGGAATGGTTGTTGTTGTTGTTATTGTTGTTGTTGTTGCTATGAAGAGAACCGTTTACCCTTGAAAATGTTGTAGGTGTTGATTCCAGCTTTGGCCGTTATGAGAGGACAGTGCTGCTCGCTGGGACAGTGGAACAACATGCAGTTCTCACCGCTAGTCTGCTTTGGAGGCTTATACACAACCAGATTACATTTCACACCTGTGGGACAGGTAGAATAACACATCTTCACCATTAAACATGAATCTACAGAACATGCATCCTTCCACAAGTCGTTTACTCATGTCTGTTTGAAAACCTTTTGGACCGTGTACCTGGGATCACGTGTTCTGAACAACAGGACATGACACAGTCCTTCTCTGATGGTTTCTGATGAGTTCTCATGACGGTCACTTGATTGACCAGAGCCAAACGCATATCAACCATGAGATCTTGATGCTTTTTGGAGTAGCATGCCTCATTGTCGTTGTCCGCCTCGCCGCTGCAGGTGTGTAGCATGACGCACGCGAGCAGGACGGAGGCCCGCACGAGTCGCGTGTGAGCAGACGTGATGATGCGCATGACTCGGCGGAGAAGAGAGAATATTCCTTACAGTCCTACACGAGACGGGACGAGATGATAGAGTTTGTTCAGAGTCATTCAGCTTTCACGGTGACTGTCATGAACAGCTTCATAAGGAGCACACACACATAATGAATGTTATCTGTTCAAGCTGCTTTATGGTTCTGGAGTCCAAAGAACTCAGTCAGCATCTCTTATGAAACTGAATAAATACTGTACATTCAAACACATTCATCACAAATTCACAAATAAACATCACCAATAAACACAAATAAACAGACCATACTTATAGACTAGGCCTATTAATTGAATTATGTCAATGGAAAACAAACATACAGATTAATGAAGATTAAACAGATTATTATACAGTATATTATGTACTGGAGATCATTATATATATATATATTACATTTTAAGTTGAAATACCAACAAAAATAAAACACCAATGTAAATAATCTATTCAGCATAAAGAAAGTTTGTGAACTGAATGCTAAAATATCTGAAGATACACACCAAATTATTTTAAATCAAACCGTTTTTAACTGTTTAACATGTTTGATAAATATGATCACTTTTGGATAAATTGCTTGTGTTTTTCTTCTTTTGTTTGTTTGGCTAGAAACATCTGCTAAATAAATACATGTAAATATTCATGACTGATAACAGTGTTTCTCTGTAAGGAATTAAATAACTGAATGCAGCAAATATTGTCAAAAAGAGATGAAAAAGCGCATAATTACTAACTGGTGTGTTGTGTGTGGACGCTGATCTCCATTCGGTTGAGTTCACAGTGCAAACACAATCTCTGTATCTCCAGAACTTTGATCCCCTTGAACAGAGTAATTAAGATCTTATCACACATTCTGCTCTTTAATCAATATATCAACTGAACTGTCTACCTTATATAACGTGATCATCATATAAAGATTATAAACACATGCTAATGTTCTTAAATACATGTAGAAATAAGAAACATTGTTACAGTACAGAAGCTCCTGTGAACAATAAAACCTAAAGAATGGGTGAATTATTATGGGATTAACAGACTTTTTGAGTTGGATGATGTGCTGATGCTGCTGGTTGTCATGGAGACTGAATGTCCGGTGTGTGTGTGTGGACCATCATGTGGTGATGCAATCCTTATGAAATATAGAACACCTGACACACATTTATATTTGATGTTGTTTTGTATTGAAGTCTATCGCATTTACAGAGAACATTTATTCAATGTGAATTTATATTCGCTCAATCGACAGAATCAACAACCGACAGAGAGCGACACACACACACACACACACACACACACACAACAGCGTCCCGTTCTCCGGATCATTCACGTGAAATCACACTTTCATCGAATGACACTCAAATAATCGACAAAACACATTTAAACACAGACACCGTGAACGATCGTTTATGAGCGTCATAATGTGAACAATAAAGATGGCGGTTTCATGAAATAAATCTTCATTATATTCAGAGTCACATTAAGATTATTTCACATACCACGAGATCCGTGCGCGAATCAGCCGCTCCTGTGACCCATTTCTGAGTCTTTGTCCTCCGTCGGATGATGATGATGCTCTCTCTCACGCTTACACACACACACACACACACACACACACACACACACACACACACACACACACACACACACACACACACACACACACACACACACACACACGCTCTCTCAATGACTTTATACATCTGTATAATTTGTCAACATTATTAACTCTTTTTAGACTATATAGTAAATGTAATTTAAGCAAAGTGACGTCAGTTCTGGGGGGGGGGGGGGGGTGCATGAACATCAACAGATTAATTGTTCTGATGTTCTAAATACATTTTTGTAAACTCTTTAATATGTCGTCTGATCTCTTAATAACGTAAGATGAAGTTTCTACTTTATGTTTATTTCAAGTGTCTGTGTCCTGCAGAACTATAAGGAACACCCACTTCACGACACGCCCCCTACCCGACACACCCCCTCGACTTTTTTTTTTCTTTTTCTTTTTTTTTTTTCCCACACTCCCGGTTTTGGAACGCGGAAGTAAACGTTTGCAGGTAAAACTTCGACAACGGTGAATGGGAGATCACATCAAATATTATTTTCACTAACTCATTTGCTCCAAGAGCAAAATAAAAAATCAACTATTACGTTTGAATGACTTTCCAGAAGAGGATAAAAATAGAGAGCGGTGGAGAGTGTCAGATGGGAGAAGAATTACACATTTAATGTCTCTCTCTGTAATAGAAACCTCCTCACCGCTGTGGTCATTCAGTGTTAAAACTAATTCCAGCGTAATATAACACAAATAATAATGTTATAAACTTACACTCAACATTTAAAACAAATTATAATATTAAAAAGCTTGCGAGATTTACGCTGCTAAAGAAGGCGGAAACACGTCATCACGGTCTGTGAAAAAGGGCAAAAAAAACAAACAAAAAACTTGTAAAATCTTCAGCCGTGACGTCAGTTTGTTCCGCTGGTGAATTTCACTTCCGGGTTTATGAACTACAAGCCGAACAATTCTATCGCGGTATGATTCATAACTTTTAAATTATATGTCACATTTCATATTAAACGGAAACTGAACGTACTTGTTTAATGTTACATTTCTTTACTCTATTCCTGAAGGTGTTTGTATAATTTCTACTTGTTAAATAATAATAAAAATATATATTTTAGTAGGATAAATATTTTGCTGTTCTGTTTTCTCCAGTTAGCTTACAAGCTAATCGGTTATACATCTCTCACTTTCATTAAATTCCACATAGTGATTTGACAAACTTTTCATTTTAAAATCTTTGTGGTTGTGTTTGAATTAGAGTTATGATATATGTAGGTGTACGGTTGCTGCGACTCCAAATACACACAACAAACACAGTGTATGAATGTTCGTAGTAATAAGTGCTCTGTAAGTCACTTTGGATAAAAGCATCTGCCAAATGCATAAATATAAATGTAAGATGATGTGTTATTTATTAAGACATCAAAAGGACAGCAGCATTCACAGAAGACACACACACTGTATATGATTATAGATAATAAACGGCTCATTATGATTTCTGAAACACTTCAGTTCAATGTCTTTACTAGCGCACATGTGTCAGTGTGTGTGACGGGTGTACAACTATAGGATATTAAATATAATATACCATATAAAAGCAGCAGAAATCTGCTCTATTCTTCATCCATTCTTTCTGTGTTTTCTTTGGTTTCTTCTCAACAGGAGCAGAAATATTTTTGTCCACTGAACAGATGAAACACATGTGATGAATAATCACAATGATACTAAACGTGGTGAACAGAATCACTTTAGAGATCAGTTTAAACAGAGACCTTCCAGACCTGATCGATCCTGTTCCATGTGTGCTGAAACAGCTTCCTGTTTGTCTGATATTCACTGGAGAGGGGTGAAGATGAAGGGTTTATCATATTTAATATCCACAGCTTCCTGTTTGTCTGATAAACACACTCAGGGCCAGTGTTATTAGAGTTCATGAAAACTAAAACACAATAAAAATGATCTCAGATTCATTTGAGTTTTTGACATTATATGGTGAATATGGGCAAAGTGGGAACATGTTGGACAAACGGCACAACCTAACATGTCTTCTACCTTTGTCAAAAGCAAAAATGAAGAAATAATCAATACTGTGAAGCAGAACCTTTGAAGATCCTCTTCACCAAATCCCAGATGTGTTTCAGCAGCAGGACCTCCTGTTAAAGTGGGACAGAGGAACAAATATCCTCTAGAATATATATATGACATTAATTTGTATATTTTCTTCCACACTTTCACATCACAACTTTAAGAAAACTTTTACTTTTTTATAAGCTTATATAGATTTGCCTCAAATTTCTGTCATTTTCTTTCCCAATGTTTTTCCCACCAGTGATCATGGAATTCTGCCACACATCCTGAAGAAAAATCATCAATTTAAAACCTCAAAATTATAAAGGGACAGTTCACCCAAAAATGAAAATTCTCTCATCATTTCCTCACCCTCATGTCATCCCAGATGTGTATGACTTTCTTTCTTCTACAGATCACGAATGAATATTTTGAGAAGGATATTTCAGATCTGTTGGTCCATACAATGCAAGTGAATGGTGACTAGAACTTTGAAGAACTGCTGCCGCAGTTGCTGGTTACAAACAGAGAGTTCAGCTGATGCTGGGACTGAGAGCCAGAGTCAGTGTCACCTTCATCATCATCAACATCAACATCATCATCATGAGTGGACATAGTCCATTTAAAATTACTAAACTACACTAAAGATTTTTAATGGTCAAACTGTTATCTGCTGGTGAAAAACACAAAGTGCATCTCCATAAAATTAAATAAAATAAAATAAATTAAAGTAAAATAAAATAATTAGAAATAAAATTAAATACAAAAAAATACAAAACTACACTAAAGTTTTTTTAATGGACAGACTCTGCCATCTGCTGGTGAAAAACACGAAGTGCAGCCACATAAAATAAATTAAAATAAATAAAATAAAGTACTTTAAAATAAAATAGAATAAATTAAATTAAAATGAAATAATTTATAATTAAATTATATAAAATAAAAAATTACTAAACTACACTAAAGATTTTTAATGGTCAAACTGTAATCTTCTGGTGAAAACCGGAAACGCATCCACATAAAATTAAATTAAATTAAAAATATTAAAGAACACTGAAGGATTTTTAATGGTCAGATTCTGTCATCTGCTGGTGAAAAACACGAAGTGCATCTCCATATAGTAAAATAAAATAAAGTAAATGAAAATAAATAAAATAAAATAAATGAAAATAAAATGAAATAATTCTAAACTACACTAAAGATTTTTAATGGTCAAACTGTAATCTGCTGGTGAAAACCAGAAACGCATCCACATAAAATTAAATAAAAATAAAATTAATAAATAAAAAATAATAAATAAATAAAATACTAAAGTTAGTACTTACGTTTTTTTAATGGTCAAACTCTGCCATCTACTGGTGAAAAACACAAAGTGCATCCACATAAAATAATTTAAGAATAAATTAAAATAAATTAAATAAAGTGATTTAAAATAAAATAAAATAAATTAAATTAAAGCGTGTTTATGACACATCGCGGCGCGTGTGATTCAAAACGGAAGTGACGTGCCAGCAACAACAACATTGTCAATGGAGGAAGAAAACTGCGCTGAAAACACAAACGCAGGTGATAAAAACACAAACACAAGTGTGTTGATTGAATAGATGTGCATTTGAGTTTAGGACTGTGACACGAGCAGGTGAATTCATTGTGAAGCGGATCATGTACACTATATAGTATACACACTGTGTAGAACACTTGAACACATCGCACTGCATACTACTATACTGTATCTTTTGAATGTGCATTTCCAGTGTGACTGGCAGAAATCAGCTGTGATTTATAACATTTCCTTCATGCTTGACTTCTTGCCTTTATTTGATTGGACTCCCAAAGACATTTTGACAAAACAATCGTATTTAAATGTGCAGTCAGTAACTTTTGTCTTTGTGTAATCTTAGACTTACACTGACATAAATAATAATGATGCAGCATCATTTACAATCAATAGTTTTCAGTTTCAGATGGCATTGTAGAAACTGATTATTCACAGTCAGTCTTAATTACATTAATCAGTGAGTGAAAGTGTCCAATAACAGGAGGCTTACTGAGACAAAGTGAGTATTCAACTGGTCATGTGATCATAACATGGCCGCCCCCATGTGTGGACCCTCCCCATGTAGAATAAAGCAGCTTTTTATAAGGTTTAATATTAGAGGTGTTTTTTGCCCAGGGACTATTTTGACTGTTTAGGATTTTATAATTTTTTCTTTAACAAAGTACTTTTGCTGCCAATGTGGAAATTTATAATAACTATTCCAAAAGACAAACAAACAAACAAAAAGCAAATTTCTTATATCAGTTCATAACCATACTGACTACTGACAGGTGTGTGTTATTATTGTCCGGACTTTGTTTGAGAACCCCTGATCTATATCATTACACAAATGTTAAAGTTTTCTTTACAATGATACCAAACTCTTGACCCTCCTGTTGAGTTTTGTCTTTAATTTTGGGTTTGCCACTGAAACAGCAAGTCTTTAAAAACACCATCAGAGCTGAAAGGGTTAATGAGGAAAAAATGACTGAGTGCACCTTTAAACATCAATAGTATGCAGTTTACAGTGTATAGTGCGCATTATTCAGTAAGTAAGCTAGTATTGTAAACACAGCCCGTGTGTGTCTGTATTTGTGTTGTCTGTAGGTGTCCGGCTGCCTCTGTCCTCTCTGCGGCTGCTCGTCCCGCCGCTGCACCTCATCTGCGCTTTCATGTGGCAGGTGCTGCAGCAGAAGAGTGTGATGCATTATGGGAAGTTGGAGGAGTTCGTCTCCATGGTGACAGAGAAGCTGCCGCAGTTGCTGGGTTACAGACAGAGAGTTCAGCTGATGCTGGGACTGAGAGCCAGAGTCAGTGTCACCTTCATCATCATCATCATCATCATGTCCATTTAAAGTTGTTCATTGACTATCACACCTGGAGTCGTGAGTTTGAATCCAGGGCATGCTGAGTGACTCCAGTCAGGTCTCCTTAGCAACCAAATTGGCCCGGTTGCTAGGGAGGGTAGAGTCACATGGGGTAACCTCCTCGTGGTCGCTATAATGTGGTTCTCGCTCTCGGTGGGGCGTGTGACGAGTTGTGCGTGGATGCCGTGGAGAATAGCGTGAAGCCTCCACACGCACTACGTCTCTGCAGTAACGCACTCAACAAGTCATGTGATAAGATGCGCAGATTGACGGTCTCAGATGCGGAGACTACTGAGATCCCCCCGCCCCTCAAAAAAGCACAAATGTGTGTTCCAGTGAGACACTTCCAATGCAAGTCAATGTAAACATTAAAATACTGATTCAACAGTATAAACACAAGACATAAACAATATGTGTGTTAACATGATTTTACTGTCATTAAATCACGCACTGACCAGTTGATAGTTGGATAAAGTTGATGATGATGATGTTAATTGACAGTAAAATTATGATTTAAAGAACTTTACAGCTCAAATAATACTCAAGTTTAACAGCAGAATTAATGTAAGTGCTTTTATACAATTATAAGCTTCACATTTCTGACTTTTAAACCTCCAAAAATTGACCCCATTGACTTCTATTGTAAGTGTCTCACTGGAACACACATTTGTTTTTAAGAAAAGGACGGACGAGTCGAAATGAATAAATGTTTAGAGAATTGATTTGTCCTTCATCATGGCGAACCAGTTTCCAGGGGAGTGAGGAAACAAGGATGCAAAATGTAAGAATTGAGACGCAACCTTGTTGTTGTATCACTCTCAGTTCTCTCTGTTTCTCACTCAGACGGTGTCATTGCTCTCTCCTGCCCCCTCTGGTCTGGATGAATGTATGCAGCCCGACCCCAATGACCTGCACGCTCTTCTGCAGCAGCATCAACTGTTTGGCGGTTCAGAAGGTCAGAGTTGGCAGAAAGGATCCAAAGTGGGTGAGTGAACCAACAGACTCAGAATATCGCCCTCATCTTGTTTTCTCTTGGGAATGCGTCACATTACGGAAGTAAAAGAGGTTGCGAACAGCATGATTTTATTAAGACGAAATGGTGACTGGATTCTGTCGTCGTTGTCCATCCCTCCGTCAGCTCGTGTCGTCGTCACTGGTGAGCCCGTACAGCTCTATCATGTCCAGACATCCAGCGTCGCCATCTTGACTCCGGCCGCTCTTGGTCAGCTGAGCTCGGATGGCATCATCATCACCGACTACATGGAGGTGGAGCTGAGCAGCCATGACATCTCTGATGAGCCAATGGAGGCGAGCGCGACACACGTGGATGGAGATGTGGAGGATAAGCCGAGCAGCGGCTGTGTGGAGGTGCTGTTAGATGATGAACGTTCCTCTGCGAGCGAGAGCTTGGAGGAACCTGTGAGCGGTGCTGACACAAACACTTTAAATGACAAACTGACAAAATGTGACGTGACGAGTGAGACTGTGAGTGATGCCACGGCAACGACATCCCACAATGAGCCTGTCGTGGCTGGAGTGAGCATCACAAACTCACAGAATGATGAGAGCACACAGGACACGCTGACGGAAGAGAAAGAGCCTGCCGATGTCACTCCTGATGCAGGAAGTGATGCAGCTGCGTTACAGGAAGTCAAAAACACCATCTGTAACAGATGTCGTCCAGACGCCCCGGAGAGGGCGAGGGAGACCGAGGAAGAGCGTAGAAACCACTGATAAAAACATGGTAATAAAAACCCGCCGAAGAGGACGTCCCGCATCCATAAAACAGGAGAACCGCACAGAGGAGAGGTGAGACCGCTGCACTTCAGTCAGGTCATATCTGTGCACAATATTCCAAATACTCAAACAACTTTTGGCGTCTTTCACTGCTGCATTAAAATATTCTTTCATACTGTTTGTTTCAGGAGTTCTGACACACCGCATGGAGAGAATCACGGTAATACTGTATCAATACAGCATTCACAGCACCAACTATTGACCTTTTTAGTGTACATGTCAGGACTAGATCTGTCCCTAATCATTATTGCTTAATTCAATTTGTATGAATGTCATTGAATTAGATGACTAATAATACAAGATCATCATGTTCATTAACCTCTAGACGCCTCCAATGAGCAGTCCGACAGATCTGGAACGCTTGGAGTGGTTTCTACTAGCCAGTATCCCACACGCAAATCCCACAAGACTGAACCATTGAGAGAAGGGTCCGTTGACAACCCCCGCGCTCGTTACCTGTGCAACACCTGCGGCCGTAAGTAAGTGTAAAATGTTTGCCAAACCCTTTGCGTTAAACCGGCATCACCTGATACACACCGGAGAGCGTCCATTCTCTTGCGCTCATTGCGACCGGACTTTCCTCACCTCGAACGAGCTCGCCCTCCACGAGCGAGTGCACACGGGCGAGCGGCCCTACTGCTGCGTCACGTGTCCCAGGAAGTTCCGCAGTTCCTCTGAGTTAGCGCGACACCGCCGCAGTCACTCGCAGGAGCGGCCGCACGGCTGCAGCTACTGTCCGAAAGCGTACGCCACCGCCGCCAAACTCAAAAGTCACGTGAGAATCCACACAGGGGAGAGCAAAGCCAAACACTTGCCCAGCGCCAACCAAACCGCAGATGTGTTAGTGGCAGTGGCTAATGCGCACGACGCCGCTGATGCCATTACCATTATTTTAGAATAGTGTGAGTGGACTGTTTGACAGAGTCTTTAGTGTCGGGCAAATGATCACTTGGTTGTTTCAGCTTTTTGTGTTGCTGTTACAGTTCTGTATTCAACACTCTTCATCATGGATCAAGTATTTTATAGAATAATGTGTCGATGTGTCATTAGTTTGTTTTCATCTCCTTGTGTTGAGAGATCCTGGTGAAGTGTGTATCATGTCTGATTTATTTTCCTCATAGGCAAATTGATTATTAATGATTATAAACGTTTAAAGACGTGTTTAAAAAGTGTTCGCACTGTTGCTTCCTGGTCGATATACAGCGAACCGGCACGCCAAGGTCACGCAAAGCCACCCGGAGCTTCTCATGTTCAACGCAATCGAAATCTTTACTGTAGTCGATGAAATGCATGTATAGATCTTTCTGGTGTTCGCAGGTGTTTTCAATAATCCATCTGATGTTGGCGATGTGATGTAGTACCTCTCCCCTTCCTGAAGCCCGCTTGGACGTCCCACAGCTCCCGATCGATGACCTGCTGTAGCCGCTATTGAATAATCTAATGTTTTAGCATTACGACCGAGCATTACGTCTTATCCAATTTTCGTGAGAGTGTGGGTGTATTGTATATTATGGAAGTGCCACAAAGCGCAGTTTGCTTTTCCCTGAGAAAGATGTCATTGACACGAGATGTTTCAAAAGCACGTCTGTGTTCAGCGCAAAGTCCAAACTCAGCTCCTGCATTTGCAGTTTCCACCAGCAGGTGGCGATAAATTCATGTCCAAACTCTGTAAATATAGAACATCTAATTACGTCCATGACGATCACTGTTGTAGCCGTTTAAAGAAACAGATATTAATGAGATTTGTGTTAAACTATTATGCGTATGGTAACAATATGTGTTGGTATTTTTCCACCTTTTATCATCGAGTGATTTTTAAGTCGCTGCAAAAGGTGCTGCTGGAGGAAGTTATAGAGTAAAATGTTTGGATTTGGTATGATTTTTTTTTTTGACCACTTTGTTATTTTGATTATATTTTCATTTAGTTTGAAGTGTGATTTTGAATTTAGAAATATTTTTGGTTACATTTTTTTGTGTTTTAATAAATGTATAAAAAATATTTAATTGCATTCCGATACAAACACTGTTAATATATTAGATATCATTTGTGTGTCAGTAGTTGAAAATGAATAATAATCCTCACATTAATGCACAAAATAATGTAACTCCATATTTCTATTCTTCTAATTCATTGACTCATTCATCCGTTTACAGCAGCAACTTCATATGAATGTTTATATCGCTGATGCTTGAGGGAATGGACTATATAATAGGATGCAAACGCTGCAATAACCGGAGAAGAACCTCCGAATTAAACTGCACTTGACCCGACCCATTAGCACTGTGCACGTGCACTTGCACCAAACACACTTGGGCCTAGACTTAGCGCAAGCTTACATGAAAATACCAAAACATGCCATGCCCGCTGACTGTGCACATATGACACCGTGACGACTCATCTCTTAGCACTAGCGCTCTTAATATAGGGCCGTTTAAGTACCCAGTCTTGTATCTTTGTCTTTTTGTCTGATTTTGAAACACATTTTGCTTCAAATCAGAGTTTGTAATATTGTGATTTACCTCAGAGCTGGTTGGTTTGGTTTGTGGTGCACAACTCTTATGAACCCTGTCGGGTGGCTGTAGCTCAGGTGGTAGAGCGGGTCGGCCGCTCGCAGGGTTGGCGGTTCGATTCCTGGCCCACATGACTCCACATGCCGAAGTGTCCTTGGGCAAGACCCCCCAAATTGATCCCAATGGCAGGCTGGCACCATGCAAGGTAACTATCTTCCTTTGTCTAAATGAGTTTTATGAATGTAATGTCTGTTAGCTTTGAGGTCATGTAGTGTACTCATAGTAAAGCAAATACACTTTTTTGTCCTATCAAGTGCTCTCGAGAATGAGTGTCCCTATATTAAATAGATAATCATATGAACATGTTTGTTATTACTTGGATTGATTACTGGGACATTTTTATTGAGGATGAACATCAGTCGTGTTTTAGGGCTTCAGCTAGTGGTTACAGTGTACTGAAGAGAACGTTTATCTGTGTATTTTTCCATTATGTCTCGCTGTCTTCATGATCTGTCTTCAACTGATCGGCACACAGGCAGATGAGATTTTGTGTTGTTTACTGTATTTGTTGTGTAACTCTGAGGTTGTCATCTGTCTTCATGACCAATTAGTTCTGTATCTGATGGCCTTTCATCTGAAGAGGGACACACACACACACACACACACACACACACACACGTGATGAAGAGCATTGGGGTCATTCAGCTCACTGTCGTTAAGGTGTGAGTGACAGACTCATTAAATGTCTGTCTGTGAGTTTATACTGTTCATATCTCCATTTCAAAACCTGCTGCATGACTTACACAACCGTAACGGTATAATACTATGGTTATGATACGCAAGCATATTAATGTCCCAGAGAATTAATATGGGAAATGTCCAAAACAAATGTGGTGGTACTTTTTATTATTATTTATCATTGACACAAGCATCTTGTGTACATTTATAAATACTTCATTTCTGTGTAGTTTCAAATATTTTCATGTCCTTTGATTTGAATTTCTGATTTAGGTGAATAGGATCCGGATTCCTCCCAGAAGTACTAGCATCGATCAGACCAACAGAGTCATTCCTCATAAATCCAGGAATACTCCAGCAGATTTTATTAGGTTTAATTGTGTGTGATTCAAACATGAAAGTGTTGCTAAAAAAAGTATTTTTCACGTTTGTTGTAAAAGCTTAGAAAATTGGTTTGAAATGTCATCAAGGTAACCTCACAGTCCGTTAATTTTTTTTTAAAGCCTTGAGCAAAACAAAAAAACAACTATAACTAAAATGTTTATTCAAGTGTCAGCCCTGATGGATGAGTGGATGACTAGCACTGCCTGAAATGTGGAGACCTGGGTTCTAGTCCTGGGCAGGTGGTGTGATCAGAAGCTGTCTAATATCCCTGATGGACAGTGGATGATAAATGTGAACTGGAAGTTAATGCTAAAAATGTTAACTATATACTTAATCCCCAATATGGGGATAAGTAAAATTTTTTTTTTAACCCCTTTCATCCAAGTGCCAGCCATGGGGACTAGAACCACCAAATCCATCTTTGTATGGCATCATACCACATCTTCTCATCCTCTTGCACCACTGAGGAACTCTTGTTTTAGGTATGTTTTTGGGGGGATATATCATATGTTTTGGAGCAGGAGACTTGGAGAATTTTGCCAACCTAAAGACAGAAAATGTAGATGTTTGATGCTGTTGCATTCATATTACCAGAGAACAGATATATGGGCATAGCAAGAAAACACTGATTTAGATATTAGTTGTTCTTTGGCCTCCCCGTCCAGGTCAAGCAAAGCTTGAATTAACATGAATCAGAGGATGAACTTAATATGTGGGAAACATTTCTTGAGACTGAATTGCCTTTTGGCAAACAAACTCTTAATCAGGTTGAGCTCAAATGCGGAGTCCCTTTATTAAGGGGTTTATTAGAGCATTTGAAGACATCATGTGATATGAACTCACAATTTTCAGATTCACTTAAATTGATTTGCCTTGCTTGGTTTTAGCACAGATAACGAGACACAAGACAGGTACAGATAGCTGGTTTATTTCAATGCTTTTGGGAGGGTAAACATACACAGTGATTGAACAGAAGTACAGGACTTTAATCTGTATATGACAAAAAAACATCAGCTCAGTGACAAACTACCAGTGTTTTTGTTTTTTCTTCCATGTAAGATCATGATTTAATCACACATTCAAACACATACACGCCACGATCTGCAGGGAATAATAACAGGAAACAATAAAGCTAATGCACATATACTCCATATCATTTTGAGGTTTATAAAGGGAATATGACCAACTCTTTATGACTACAGAGAGAGAGAGAGAGAGAGAGAAAGAGAGAGAGAGAGAGAGAGAGAGAGAGAGAGAGAGAGAGAGAGGGCAGGTCCAATCATACCACTTGAATAATTTGCTTAATCATTTTTCTTTGCTACTTTAAACTTAGAAGCAAAATGCACCATTTTAGACCTTTAACCCCACATTTTACAGCATTTAAGACCCCCGCCACCCCCCCCACACACACACACACACACACACTCATGAGACAATCCAATAAAAGGGCATTTGCACTATATCAAATCCAAATTAAACAAAATATGTTATCTCTAGAAAAATCTGAATTCTCGTATGCAAATACGTGAAGAACGGCTCCAGTCAGTGACCCCTGCAGCAGCCAATGGTGGATGAATTGCACTTGTGCAGTCAAGCAGAGCACCAGCCCTCAACTCGTCTCCGGTTTGTTTTTGCGAATACATTTGTATTTGTCGACGTATGCTTTCACTAGGTTGGCCACCTTATCGGAGTTCACCTCGCCACTCTTGCTGTGGCACACCTGCGAGGAAAAGCATAAATATCATAATCTAGTTTAGAGCCCAACATTCAGTATAACGCCATCTTTTGAAACAAAGTCATCCAGGTTTGGAACGACAACACGTTCGGGTGATATATTCCTTTTAAAGTACAAGACGAAAGTCAGAACTTACTTTTTCCACAGCTTTGCGTACAATCTCCTTATATTCCTCCTTGTTGATTTCATTCTTTTGATAATATGGCTTTATAGCTGCTTTCACTTCATTGACGGCTCGTTCTTGAATCTGCAATTTCTGTTTGAAACGGTAAAAGCATTATAGGAAGTGCAGCTCGGTACATGACCTGTAAGAAATGAGCTCATTGCTTGAACGTGCCACTTGCCTTCTCTTTCTTTGAGCTGTCGGCGTGAGCCTTACTGTGAGAGGCAGTTTGGGTGGTGGTGGTAGAGGATGGTTGGGCCACACTGGGTGTAGCAGTAGGGGGAGGCGGTCCTGCACCTAGTTTGGTTGGCGTGGGTTTAAATGAGCCTTTGTCTGGGACAGGAAAACTGGGCATCGTCTGCTGTAAAACATGCACCGTTCGGTAAATATATATACATTGATTTATGTTCAATATTTAGTTAAAATAACCACCTGATTTGGGTGGGTTTCAATGGGTACCACAGTAAAGCTGCTCTGTTGAATGGGTGGAGGAGGTGGTGGGGGTGGTGGCAGTCCCTGCACAGCCATTGGGACCTGGAGAAGAGGTCCAGTGTGGTGCAACTGAACTGGTACTGGCGGAGGAATGCTGAACTGGGGAGGCTGCAGACCCACTGGAGGTCTTGGCATGAGAGGCGTTATGGGGTATTGATGAAGCCCCATCACACCAAGTTGGTGGGGCATCAGGGCGGGAAGGGCTGGCACAGCCTCGGTTGACAGGGGAGCATTTGGCTCATTCTGGGGAGGATCTGAAATGTAGCAGTAGAGATGCACGTGAAACCTGTTACTCCTAGACCACTGTGTATCACAAGAAAAAAGTGAGAGCAACAATTGAATTGAAAACCATTAGATGGTGAATCGTACCAAAACCGGCTAAAAACATTTCAACCCAAAATTAAAGACATAGGAAACAACATAAGCTATCAATATCTTCTAAGAAACTTTGAGAATTTGTGAAATGTGTCCTGGACATGTCTTGAGATTAACCCTAGATCTGCAAATACCTGGTTGTTTAGAGAGACCTGCTGCACCTTGATCCTCGTCTTGTTTGTTCCAGGCGTTGTTCCCGCCCCCTCTGTCCCTGCGCGAGTAGTAGTTCTGCACATCAGCAGGGAGCTTTCGGCGTACGGCCCAACTCGAGGCCGACGACCACCCTGAGCGATCCAGTGGACTATCAGCACCCTCTGGCTCTTTTCTCTTCACTCCACTTCTGTTTTCATTAAACCTATTGTAAGAATCCATGTTATTCGTTGTCCCTGAGAAATAAGTACGTTGCCTCCAGTTATCGGTAGGTTCCCCCTGCTGGTTGGGAGCCCAGTGGGCACCCCTGCCACGTCCGGCAGAACGCTGCTCCTGCTCAACATTCCAGCCACCTCGAGACCAAGACTCGGCAGATGGATTGCTCATATTTTCTTCCCTTCGTGGCTCCCGCCCTCTGGTATCAGAGTCCGCCCATGACCTCTCCCTCTCCCTTACCCAGTCTGGGTTCTCATTTCTGCCCCTGTCTGGTGATGCCTCATGGAAGTTGCCATTGTTTGAATGTATAGGCTCTCTTGTTGAAAAATGACCGGGCTTCTCAAAGTTGTTTCGCCAGTTGGAATCGCGGAATCCTCGTCCACCCCCTCTGCTCTGCCATCCGTCCCCACCCAACGAGTCCCTCTTGCATGGAGAGTGGCCACCTTGAGCATAGCGGCCACCGTGGTCAATGCGACCACCGGGATCAGTGCGTCCGCCTTGATTGGTGCGGCTACCGTGATCAGTACGGCCACCAAAATCAAAGCGGCCACCAGGATCGGAATGTTCCTGGGATGGGCTAATGCGGCCGGGCCTGTTTCTATTCCTGGACCTGGAACGACTGCGTCGCCCGCGACTTCGCTCTCTACTACGGCTACGTTCTCGACTACGACTGCGCTCTCTCCTGCAGTTTTGTTTCCCGTCTTTTCCGTCCTCTTGCTGATCTCGACTTCTTGATGTGGAACGGGTCTTGCGATCGTGGTCCCGTGAACGAGACCTTGACTTGCGTGACCCTTCGCTTTTAGACTCTCTGCTGGGAGACCAGGTGGTCGTAGGCGAGTGAAAACGAGACCTGCGTGATCGTCCATCCTTTTTGTCTGTGCCTTTCTGCTCCGAACCGGAGTCAGGCTTGTGCATAGGGTCTTGAATGGGCATCTCATTGGAGATCTGAGGCACGTTAGCAGTAGTACACTTCTCAAGTTTGACAGCATCGGCATCACTCTCAGATGCAGGTGAATCACATTCCATGGGGATGAGGTCAGTGTTGTCCTGAGGACTCAATGTGTACAGAGACTTCGGGGAGGCATTCTCTGTTGAAACCAATCCAAATTTTTGATCTGATAGGCAGGTGTCCTGATCCACATGGAGAGATGGAAGGTTGCTGGACTCTTGCTTGGGACCTTCATCAGAATTCTCTGCTGTGGTGTCAGGCTCTGGTTCCAGATCGGTGATCTTGTTTGCAGCTTCTGTAAGAAGAGATGCTGGTTTTACATAGAGAGTTGATTCAACATTTGGAGAAATGGACTGGGGCTCTTGCACCTCAGCACAGGACTGAGGCAGACAATCATCCTCCATTACTGGAGAAACATTTGTTGATTCCACTTGGTCTTCATCACATTCCTCCACTCTTTGCTTGTTTTCTCCTGGTGAAAGTATCTGATAGTCTTCATCTTCGTCAACAGTACTCTTGGTGACCGTTTCCTCCACTACCGTTGTTTCCTCTTCATGGTTATTAGCATCAGGGGAAACAGATTCTTCTTCTTCCTGGTCATTAGCATCAGGGGAAACAGATTCTTCTTCTTCCTGGTCATTAGCATCAGGGGAAACAGATTCCTCTTCTTCCTGGTCATTAGCATCAGCGGAAACAGATTCTTCTTCTTCCTGGTCATTAGCATCAGCGGAAACAGATTCCTCTTCTTCCTGGTCATTAGCATCAGCGGAAACAGATTCTTCTTCTTCCTGGTCATTAGCATCAGGGGAAACAGATTCCTCTTCTTCCTGGTCATTAGCATCAGCGGAAACAGATTCTTCTTCTTCCTGGTCATTAGCATCAGCGGAAACAGATTCTTCTTCTTCCTGGTCATTAGCATCAGCGGAAACAGATTCTTCTTCTTCCTGGTCATTAGCATCAGCGGAAACAGATTCTTCTTCTTCCTGGTCATTAGCATCAGCGGAAACAGATTCCTCTTCTTCCTGGTCATTAGCATCAGCGGAAACACATTCTTCTTCCTGGTCATTAGCATCAGCGGAAACACATTCATCCTCAGCAGGACTTGTCTGATTCTCTACTTCCATCTTCTGCTCCGTATCCAACTGTCCTTTTTCACTATCGACCTGATCGGAGCTCTGAGCAGCTTTTGTTTCCAGGTCAGTTCTTGATTCCTCGGATTCTGCTTCTTTTGTGACTCCATCTTCTTTGTGATTCTCAGCCTCTGCTTCCCGTTCCTCGTCATGTTTCTCCACCTTCACCTTCTTTGCACGACCTTTTGTCTTCGCCCCAGACCTCCGATTGTTCCCCTGTTGGCCTCTGCTTGTAGAAGCATGATTATCATGTACAGTTTGTGGTGTAGTTGAGGAGTCGGTGGAAGAGAGGTCTGTATCTGTTGGTTGGGACTGTGCAGCTGTGGACTCCTCCGTCTCGGCACGACTGTGCCGAGAGGAGCGTCGGGTTGCAACCGCTTCTGCGGGCTTTGCAGAGCCCTTTGATCCAGAGCCCCTGGTTCCCTTTCTCTCCTCACCTTTGGGACAGGTGATGGCACAAACTATGCCATGAGGAACTAAGGAACACAGATACAAGTTAAGCGAAGATTACGTACGTCCTTAATAAACAACTATAACTGGAGTGACATAAGATCTCACCGGAGTGTTCAGGGAGCAGCAGATTCAGAGAGGCAGAGACAGCAGACAGGAGCAAGTGTGAATGCAGGGACAACCTAAACATCACCAGTACACAAATGCTCTTACAATTTTCATTTGACAAAATAAGAGATTTAGTCAATTAGTGACCCATGTGCCGTCATCGCAGTCCAGTCAGCCATGGTATGAATATGTATGGTCCAGCCAGTGAAGAATTACAAGTAACCATGAGACATGCTCCTCACCTGGGCACACCTGAAGAAAGGACAGGCACAGAGGCAGGTAGCCACCGCCGCTTTCTCTCCATTCTCCTCCACTGGACATCATCTGGCCCCTCTTCACAAACCTCAACAGATTCTGTTCTATACCAACAACACGCACCACTTTAACATGCACCCAAGATGTGTCCTCTCAACAAAAACGAAAGACAAAAAAGGTTCAAATTTAATTAACGCATTAGAATCAGGCCAACGTGTGCGCTTACATGATCTGAGTGCGAGTGCCCACTGCCGTACCCTGCTGGCCGGGCAGTGATGAGTGAAAACGCTGAGTAAGTAGAAGAGAGTGGCATGAGTCTCCTCTCAACTGCACACATAAAAAACAACATTCTTATGATACTTAATACTTCACATGTATTAATATACAATAAATGTGACTGAAATGAGAAATAAAAGATAAACCTTTTTGTTTTTATGCACAGACGCATCTGTGTCACCTGTTGAGAATACAAAACATTTATTTTTACAAACAAGTTTTGGAAGCTTTTACATATTTGATTAACCCTTTGAGCTCAGATGGGACTGTGAGAAAAATATAATTGTCAAAATATGAATAACTACAGTCTTGACCAACACAAAATAGGTAAAAATGAAATCTTAGAAGCTCTACTTTACAATGCATGTAGGCATTATGACCAAAGCTGAACAAGTGCTTTGAAATTTGCAGATAAATCAGAAGTGCTCTGTTTTGATCATTTCTTTAAAACTTGGCACTGCACATATTATTGAAATCAGTAAAAATATCAAACTGATCAAATATTCATGTGTCATATGTTGTTGGAAAGCTCTCAAAGAATAAAATACAACCAGACTATTTGTTTTACTCACAGATAAAAATATAGCGAGTAACAGCTAAATATGTGTCTTTGACTGTTATGTTGGTGTTGCTTATATGCCGCGTTTCCGCTTATAACTTCACGAAAAATAAACGGAACATTAAACATAAAATATCATTATTTAGAGTCAGTGATTATCTTTCAAACGAGTCCACACACAAAATAATCAGATGTATAGATCATTAGATAATCCACATGAAGCACAATGTTACATATGACCACCAGGAGATGGCGCCAAATACACGACACAGACTCAATGATGACTCAAATGACACAGAATGAAACTGAATGAGGTGATTATCTTTCAAACGAGTCCACACACAAGATAATCAGATGTATTGATCATTAGATAATCCACATGAAGCACAATGTTACATATGACCACCAGGAGATGGCGCCAAATACATGACACAGACTCAATGATGACTCAAATGACACAGAATGAAACTCATTCTGTGCAATCTCATGACTAAAATCATGTCTGCATGCTATGCAAACCTTTAGTCATTGTTGTGTTTGCATGTGTAATTAGTTCTTATGTACAATTATTATCTTTTATTTGTTTGGAGATGTTTTTGGACACTATGATCAATTATATTTGTGATGTTGGAACTTTTGATTGCTTTTTCATATCAACATAACATTTTTATCAGTTAGACTTGACATGATTGGAAACAAAAGCAGTTTTTCAGAGCCATCTTATTTAGACCCAGATATATATAATGTCAAATCAGAAAAATAAAGATAAAAGTACATTTGTTTTGTTATTTTTCAGTAGTTTCTTAGGATGTGAGATTGTATCATAATCTATAACATTAAAATGATAAATTCTTGATACCCTCCTTGTTTGTTTTGTCGTGTTAGAAACCATGCATTATGGGTAAACCACTGAAACAAGAAATCTTTAAAAACACCTTCAGAGCTTAAAGGGTTAAACTGTGTAAAGTGATTTCCAATACCAGGATTACAGGGTTTTGCTTTCATGACAACAAATGTGTAATATCGGATATAACTTTACACAGTTATCAATTTATCACATTAAAATCATGTTAACACATACAATGTTTACGTTTGTGGCCATTCTTTTGAAAGTATGTATTTTAAGGTTTAAGGACTGGCCCTATTCACTTCCATTGGACGTGCCTCACTGTAACTTTTTATGTTTTTATAGAAAATATTTTGTGTGGAAAATCAACATTATTCCACAAATGTTATTTCAGATGAACTTAAAATTCAACCAGGAATGTTCCTTTAATTCTTGAACACTGAATTCTCAATAAAAAAAAACAATTATAAAAAAAAGCAGCTTTCACGAATACGTACATTTTCTGTGGCACTTCTGTTTGGCATTAGTGTTTTTCTCTTGCATTCTCTCCATTTTCTCCGTCTCTCCGCTGTAAATGACAATTAAAAAGTGTGAATATTCCAGTGGAGCAGTAACGGTCATATATAAACATGTAAACACAGTCTGACAGCACTTACACAGAGACATGACACATTCTCTGAGCATCCTGAATGCAGGACTCGTGCGGGTCCGACAGTCTGGCAACTTTCACAGGGAGCTAAAACAGAGACGTTTGAGAAACTCAGTTTCATCAAGAATAAATGCCCCTGACAGATAAAGACGTCAGGAGGAAGTCTGACCTTGATCGACTGCTGTGATGAGCCCTGCAGGTAGATCACACTGAAGGGTCTTCGGTCCACCGGGCAGGACTGAACCATCTAAAGACCATCACACACAACATTATCAATCACAACGGGCCGGGCTAAACCAGCAGCATTCAGACAAACGACACATTCAACTTACACACATATAAACATATGCGACGTATCAGAAAGATACAGTGACAGATTCTGCAATACTATTTATGCCACGATGAGTCTCACGTGACCTCTCTACAAAAGGTCATATTTAATGCCAAATCATAACACAAATATGAGATTATATTTGCATGCAGAAAAAAGCCTATATTTAAACAATACATTTTTTTTTACATTGTCGGGATGTAAAATGTGCGTGACTGTCGTGCGTTAACATGCACGCTCTTACACTGATTACGCTTAATCAGACAACAACATGTGTGGTCATGTAAAAGCATTAAACGTCTTTAATCGGTGTAAGGTCATAAACGGATGAGAATAAACCGATCGACATGGGTAGACTTTTAAACGCCTTAATCACGGTTCTTACCCGCTCATCCACTGTGTGCAAATGTTGTGTGCATGCTTCTTCACGACTTGACATCAAAAGCAGAAAATTACACGATCATTTGAAATCTCATGTAAATGCGGTACATGTGAGAGCGATGAAGAGTAACATGAAAGTATGGAGCGGGACGTGTCCAAAACAGGTTGAGATTTCTTCCAAAAGGGAAAAAAATATTAGTTTGACTGTTTTGACTCTCTTGTTTTTAACTTACTGTTAAGCTGTTCTGCATGGAAACTCATCAACACTTTATGAACAATAAATTATATCTATTGCTCCATGAACTAGAGGCAGATCAATATACTGGCGTTACCGATTAATCTGTGTTGATAATTGCATTTTGGAACTACCGGTTATCTGCAAAAATCCATGCCAGTGGATTATTGTTATTATTACAATTAATTTGGTAAGGGGGCTCAGTGGTAAAGATGTTGACTATCACACCTGGAGTCGCGAGTTTGAATCCAGGGCGTGCTGAGTGACTCCAGTCAGGTCTCCTAAGCAACCAATTGGCCCGGTTGCTAGGGAGGGTAGAGTCACATGGGGTAACCTCCTCGTGGTCGCTATAATGTGTGACTCTACCCTCCCTAGCAACCGGGCCAATTTGGTTACCCCATGTGACTCTACCCTCCCTAGCAACTGGGCCAATTTGGTTACCCCATGTGACTCCACCCTCCCTAGCAACCGGGCCAATTTGGTTACCCCATGTGACTCTACCCTCCCTAGCAACTGGGCCAATTTGGTTACCCCATGTGACTCTACCCTCCCTAGCAACTGGGCCAATTTGGTTACCCCATGTGACTCTACCCTCCCTAGCAACCGGGCCAATTTGGTTACCCCATGTGACTCTACCCTC
Organism: Moxostoma hubbsi; assembly: GCA_032164185.1. NCBI lineage: Eukaryota > Metazoa > Chordata > Actinopteri > Cypriniformes > Catostomidae > Moxostoma > Moxostoma hubbsi. The sequence continues at coordinate 19,878,495 of JAVLUX010000041.1, forward strand.
CCTAGCAACCGGGCCAATTTGGTTACCCCATGTGACTCTACCCTCCCTAGCAACCGGGCCAATTTGGTTACCCCATGTGACTCTACCCTCCCTAGCAACTGGGCCAATTTGGTTACCCCATGTGACTCTACCCTCCCTAGCAACCGGGCCAATTTGGTTACCCTACGTGACTCTACCCTCCCTAGCAACCGGGCCAATTTGGTTACCCCATGTGACTCTACCCTCCCTAGCAACCGGGCCAATTTGGTTACCCCATGTGACTCTACCCTCCCTAGCAACCGGGCCAATTTGGTTACCCCATGTGACTCTACCCTCCCTAGCAACCGGGCCAATTTGGTTACCCCATGTGACTCTACCCTCCCTAGCAACTGGGCCAATTTGGTTACCCCATGTGACTCTACCCTCCCTAGCAACCGGGCCAATTTGGTTACCCTACGTGACTCTACCCTCCCTAGCAACCGGGCCAATTTGGTTACCCCATGTGACTCTACCCTCCCTAGCAACCGGGCCAATTTGGTTACCCCATGTGACTCTACCCTCCCTAGCAACTGGGCCAAATTGGTTGCTAAGGAGACCTGACTGGAGTCACTCAGTTAGTTAAACAATAAAATGCAACTGTGATTTTATTATTATTTTATCTTGTCGCCTCTCTGTCTGAGCCCATCACATTAAGGAAAACACAACAACTATCAGCTGATTAATCGGTTATCGGCCTGTTCCACCACTTTAGTTATCGGTATTGGCAAAATCAACTAGCGGTCGACCTACATACCATCAAATTCTAGTTATTTGATTCGTTGGATTATCTAAAACTCGGTGTTACCAGATGGATATTTACCAAAAAATGTCCATTGTATTCCCATCACAGATGACAATTTCATGATATATACTGTTACCATGATATTAAATAAATTATATCGTATAAGAACGTGGTCACACCGCATACTCTTAACTAGTGATGAACCGAAATATCGTCCGATTAATTGGCCGATATTTGTCCATTTAAACCGTGTTCACTTGCCCGATAATCACAAACTTTCCCTCGAGTTAGTTCCAAAATCTACCAACAGATTTATCAATGGATGGTAAACAATATCGTTTTTTTAAAGTTTAAATATTGTGTAAAATACGGTTTTGTTTCACTTAAGAACTTTATTGCATATCCGATTCGCTGCTGTTAAATTGTTACATTTTGTATATCGGCATTTACATCGGCCATCTCTAGATATCGACCACTGAAAACCCCCAGATCGACCGCTGCTCTTTACTGTGAACCTGGTAGTGCAAGACAGAGGCCAAGCTAGTGTCCAAATAAACATTTGAGGTTTATATATGTGGAAATGCCTGATGTGACAGTCTATATAAAGGAGAGGATGATCATGTGACCTGCGCCCAACGGAGGATGCAGGCCGAGCAGTAAACGTGTCTGCAGCAGTCGGGTACAGCTCTTTCTGCCCGTCTGGGTCGGTTCAGACAGATCGGGCATCGCTGGGCCTCCTCATCCTCCAAACTCTCCTCCGCACTCTGCTCACCTGTGAACACAGACAGTTTGTGTTTCGATCAAAAGTTTCTTGTGAATCAGAATCAACCAGATATATTGCAAAATAATGCACTAAAAGCATTCCACCCACATTTAACAACGAATTTCCACTTTAGTGTGAACTATCCCTTTAAACCTTGATCTGTCCTATGCATGCATGTGTGTGTGTGTGTGTGTGTGTGTGTGTACAGTGAAATGCAACACATTTAATATGAGTAAGCCCAACTCACCCTGTTCGGGCCCCTCTTGCATCTTTGGCTCCGGGTCACAGCTGCTCTGATCCCTAATTCACTGCACCAGTACATTCACACAAGACACATGTTATAACATATCATGAATAACAGATTAGAAGCTCATAGATCATATTAATCACACTTTATTTCCCCTCATTATTACTCATCTGAAGTTTGAACGCTTTATCCTCACTTAAGTCAGCCTCGTATAAACACTTGGTACGGATAGCAACCAGAGACACATATATATATGTTTAGTAAAGATGTTTATAGGTGGTGTTTATAAGTTTAGACTGTTGTTTATCAGTGTGACGCGGCTAGCTGTGTTAGCATGTGCTGACATCAGCTCACACTCACCTCCACACAGTTCCCTCCACACGCCTCAGATCATATAACAAAACGCAGGACGCTCCTCAGCGCAAAAACACGCACTTTTTGTGCACTTTCATGAGCACTTGCGCTCGTTTTAGGGGTACATTTAACGCCGTCCTGCCACATGTGGGTCAGCGGCTGCAGTTCCGCCTCTTTACCAACAGACGGCGCTGCAGCGGGGCGTGCTTGTAGACTTCCTGCGTCATCACGTCGAGTTTAGAGTTCACAGAAATAAAATTCAGTAGAAGGGCCAATACAGAGTGTTCTTGCTGTTATTACTATTGTCCACCAGATGGCGCTCCACTCTTCCAAATGAACTCGTCAGGCCGTATTAAATGTAATAAAATCAAATATATTCAATAATTAATGGTTAATAAGAAAAATACACGTTATACGTTGTTGTTGTTTTTTTGTTATTTTTTAACAACAAAGAGAAACACAACAGACGTTAAAACGGGAATGCATTTAAAAGTAGCTTTTATCCAGACCTGTATATGTATATATATATATATATATATAAAAAAATATTTTATGAAATATTAATAAGAATTTCTGGGTCCAGAGATCTTTTGAATAATTACTGGTATAATTATGTTTTACATACAGGAAATGAACAAACAAAAAGGACATGTTTTAAATAAAATGATTTTACTCATTTAAACACTTGTGTTGGTCATACTTATACATACTGATTCTCTCTCTCTCTCTCTCTCTCTCTCTCTCTCTCTCTCTCTCTCTCTCTCTCTATATATATATATATATATACACGCACAGACACAATTATAATTATATTTATATATATAACTATATATATATATATATGCACTCAAAATTCAACTTTTTCCTACTTGGTCCATTATGGAGTTATATATGTGACACAATTCTGCACTTAAAATGATATTTTGACCGCACACAAAGTTATTTTGCATGTGCAAGATGATATTCTGAGTGCCAAAAAATCTTCTGCATGGACAAAATTATATTTTGAGCACGCAAAAAGTATTTTGCATGTGCTTGCACTCAGTTTTGTAAAATTATGTATCTTCTTGCAAAGATAAATTAATTTTGAGCACATGAAAATCAATTTTGCGCTTAAATAAGGTTTTTTGTTATTGAATGTGAATTTGCTAAGGATTCCTAAATTTTGCTTTATCCACCTACCCACTCCGCAGAATATTTACTCAAAATGTCATTTTATTTAACAGCAGATTATGGCACAAATATAACTCCATAGTCCATCGGCCATGTTTTCCATGCTGCGTCACTGTGGCGTCTGACCAATGGGAGACACCTGTTGTGACACTAAGCTCCTCCCCTTGTGTCATCAATCTATTTGTTTTGTTTTCTGTGTATGAATGTTCTTTGACAACGCGGTTATATGGCAGCTTTCCGTCGTCAAAACATTAACTATACAGCGTTTTTATATGCGATTAATGACGCATGCTGAAATAATATATTTCTGATCAAAGCTTCTCCTCTGGAAACTGAATAATTTGTGCTGTATTATCTATTAAACGGTGTAATTTACGGCTTCGGTTGTATAACAGAAATACACGTGTAGTCCATAGACGCAAAAGAGCCGCGCCGACCCAATAAGTGTGACGTATTTTTATTTTTTTTTACGTTGTAAAATATAAATATAACGAGTACACATAAAAATAGTTAGTGAAATAAGTTTCATATATATATATATATATATATATATATATATATATAAAGTGCTATTTTTAATGTCAGTGGCGCAGCTACCACAGATCAAAAACACTGCAGTGTACTTATATTTATTTGTTTATAAAAAATAAAAATTAACTTTTTATTTTAAAATACATACATATACATACATACATATGTATATATATATATATATATATATATATATATATATATATATATATATATATATATATATATATTTTACTTTGTATGAAATGGAGATTTTTCTTGAGTGGCATTTTCACATTGAGACAAAGGGCCATCTTTAAAAAAAAAAAAAGCCATGACACACGGATTAGTTATTTTGAACCTTTATTAGACATTAATTACATGATATACATAGTGTTTCATTGAAACAAGAGCGTATCATTCGCAGGAATGGCCTCTTGCACATGAGGAACGCTCCACCCCTCGCGGGTTTAAATACGGCATTGTATTAGAAGTGTAAAAGGTGTGTGTGTGTGTGTGTGTTGAAAGGATGTTCAGGGGCCAGATGAGACCCCCAGGGGCCCGACGCACATGAATGAGAACACTGCGGTTCTAAAGCCATTATTTCAAGCATATTGAGCAAAATTGAAAAAACAATAAACGACAGCAAATATATACACTTCAGTTGGTGGTATATACACATATATACAATATATAAATATAGTAAAATAGATTAAATTACATTGATGTTTTTCCATAAATAACTGTTGGAGAGCAACAGGTTGGATGACACGTGAGGTTTAGCTGTTGGAAGCACATTGAGGTGTGATCGTGGGGTCAGGTGACCTCTCGAGTGACCTAATGACACACACTCCCTCTCTCTCCCTCGCTCGCTCAAGGAGCGACATCAAGCAAACACTGAAATGGTAAGTTAAAAACTGATGGTCTTTTTGCCCCTCGGCAAATCGTTTGATTCTACGTCATTTCACTTCCTGTAATCGTCTGGGCTTTAAGGTTACAGTAAACTCATTTAGTTGCTCTTCCTGTCAGAAATAAACCACTACAAATCAATAATTGTTCATTAATAGATCTAAACGACAGGTCAAGGTGACTCAATAGTACAGTACAAATAGCATTGTAACAAATGCGTAGCGAAAATGTGCAAAATGACAATTTTCACATTTGCTGAAGGTTAAGTGCTGTTCGACATACAAACACCAATATTTTTGGCAAAGGTACAAACGGATGTCAGACACAAATGCAGACGCTCCGCTGGCGATAGTTCGGTGACGTTAGTACATTGAGGTTGCGTGTATGTGATGCCAAACCTGAAAAGGGTGAATATTTCCAGTGTAATTCAATGTACCAGGACTACAACACAAATGAAACTAAAAGGAACAACAAAAACAAATCAAATGGAAAAAGCACAACAATAGTCGATTACCATCTTTGTGGCCTAACAGCATAGTGTACAAAGTTCAGGACATTCTCTCAGAATGGATGTTTGTTGTTGCTCCACACTGATAAAAGAGCAGCTTCTTTAAGGTTTATAATCGCAGGCTCCGCCTCATCTGCCTGTCAGTCAGAGTTGGGACACGCCCACTAGTGCCCGTTGGTGGGGCTCTCTGAAGCGGTGGCGTTGTGAATCCAGTCGAGGATGATTAACGTCATACTGCTGATCATGACGATGAAACCGAAGATCAGGAACATCAGCGCCTGTTTCAAGAAAGGGAAAAGGAAATGATGCATAAGAGTTTTTCGGAGCGTTTTGAAAACATTCAACATTCAATATACAATAACAGAATATTTTTACTGGCCGTCTATTCCCAATCCAGCTGTAACTTTGCTGAACCGCTTCTAAAGTATTCAGTGTTTTGACCGAAATGCATTTTTTAAATGTAATGAAAACGGTTTCCTTCATCGTCGGAGTAAAAGACTTTTCCACCATTTGCCATCGGAACATAAAACAAATGGGTTTGATTCTGTAAGTCTAAGCGGGTCAAAACTGACGACCATTGAATGTGAAAGACCAAAAAACAGCAACATTTTTGAATCTGTCAAATACCATCAGCCATAATGCAGAAATTACAGGGTGAGACTCTAAAACATCCTCAGTGCAAAACACACACACACACACACACACACTCACACATACTCACACACACACTCACACACACTCACACACACACTCACACACACACTCAGACACAACCACGCATCTTATCACGTGGCTTGTTGAACGTGTTACCATGGAGACGTAGCGCGTGTGGAGGCTTCACGCTATTCTCCGCGGCATCCACACACAACTCACCACACGCCCCACCGAGAGCGAGAACCACATTATAGTGACCACGAGGAGGTTACCCCATGTGACTCTACCCTCCCTAGCAACCGGGACAATTTGGTTACCCCATGTGACTCTACCCTCCCTAGCAACCGGGACAATTTGGTTACCCCATGTGACTCTACCCTCCCTAGCAACCGGCCAATTTGGTTACCCCATGTGACTCTACCCTCCCTAGCAACCGGGCCAATTTGGTTACCCCATGTGACTCTACCCTCCCTAGCAACCGGGCCAATTTGGTTGCTAAGGAGACCTGACTGGAGTCACTCAGCACGCCCTGGATTCAAACTCACGACTCCAGGTGTGATAGTCAGCGGCAATACTCACTGAGATACCCAGAACCCCCTTCAAGTCATGTTATTGATATTTTGTTCCCCAGATGGCAGCAATCTGCCTCAAATTTATGTCAGATACTCATATTTTAAACTATTTTAAATTTTTCCGTTTATGCAAATTAATGGTAAAATTTAGAAATGTACACGTAAATAAGATCAAAATAGCATAAAATCCAAAAATAAATGCAGAATTTTATTGTTTTTCCTTCAGGGAAGAATATTTGTAAATTATTATGATCATCTAAAAAAAAACCTTTCGGTCAAGATGATTTATACATTTGTTTACCTGCAGATATATTTGATCTATAATAGCCCCTTAAACAAACAACATTTCATTCAGTAGCGAGTCTCTCTTACCCCGATCTTCTGCATGGACTTCATGGACTCTTTCTGCACCAGTCTGATGTAAAACGCCGACGGCAGGATGAAGATCAGCATAGCCGCAGCAGACGCACCTGCAGAGACACACACACACCTGCGTTAGACACACCTGTACTGCACGCACACACCTAATGACATCACATCCTGTGTCCACTCACCGATGAATCCGAAGATATCTCTGATGGTGGGAACGAAGATGACGAGGATGTTGACGCAGACCAACAGCGCGACGGTGATGCAGATGTGACGCGGCCAGCTGAAGTCTTTAGACGCGCCGAGCAGCTGGTTGACGGAGGTGCGGATCTAAAACAGAAGAAATGTTTGGTCAACATAACTTCAACGCTTATTTGTTTTGAGCGCACGTAAATGCACAACCGCACTCACCGGGAAGAGAACCACTGGCACGGTCAACGTTACAGCGGTCAGGACGGCCAGGCGCACGATCAGAAGCACAACGTCAAAATTGTAGACCCTGGAGTACGTGTGCAGGAGCTCGGGCTCGACGGCCTCTGGAAATTAAAACACGTTTGTCGGGTTAGACTCTCTCGCTTTTTACACATCAAGCTGCTTTGAAATTCAACAGGTAATGTGTGTGACTTTCCCCATTTTAAAACACACAACCTCTCCAAACACTTTAAGCAACATTGACCTGTTTGTCTGAGCGTTTGCACTTGTACGAAAACACCACTTTGTCAACAAGTGCTGCTGTTGTGCACTTTTTTTTGGATAATACTGAGTACTGAAAAAACATCAAACACATGATGTCCTTTCCCTACTGTGACAAACAGCTGAACACCTCTCACTCGTTCCCAAATCTTATGTAACAGAAACATCACCGTTGACCTTCTTGTGGACCAATCCGAAGCAGTTTAGACGACACACCTCTGACACACCTGTTTTTTGTGGCTACTGTGAATTTTAACCTGATACTAGGAATGTATCATGTTTTAAAATGCTCACCGTTGAAGGTCAGATATCCGAACAGAGCGGCCAGCAGATACATCACAAACATTCCCAGGAACGACACGTTTGCCACATTCTGCATCTTCACTCTGGAACGACTGAAAAATAGAGAGGCATTATCAATCCACTCAATATATTCGAGAGTAACTCAGGGATGCAAACTCATGAGAGGGGAAGAAGGTGAGAAAGTCATTGAAGGATGAGCTTTTTCAGATGTATCTTTTCAGATAATTCGCTTTTTTTTAACCCTTTTACCTCTGAAGGTGGTTCCAACGGGACACCCAACTTTAAAGGCTTATAACTTGACATTAAAAAACAGCGAGTGTCAAGTGTTTGGTGTCATTGAAAAGAAAACTTCTCAAAATGTTTATTGATATAGATTATGATAAATTCTCAGGCTAAGAAACTGCTGAAAAACCACAAAATTTGAAAAATCTCTTTGGTGTAAATAAAGTGGCTCCGAAAAACTCATTCCCCATCACGTCAACTGTATCTGAGAACAATGTTGTGTTGATACGACAAAGCGATCAAAAGTTACAACATTATAGTGTCCAAAAACATATAAAAGATAATAATTGTACATAAGAACTAATTCCACATGCAAACACAACAATGACTAAAGGTTTGCATAGCATGCAGACATGATTTTAGTCATGAGATTTCACAGAATGAGTTTCATTCTGTGTCATTTGAGTCATCATTGAGTCTGTGTCATGTATTTGGCGCCATCTCCTGGTGGTCATATGTAACATTGTGCTTCATGTGGATTATCTAATGATCAATACATCTGATTATCTTGTGTGTGGACTCGTTTGAAAGATAATCACTGACTCTAAATAATGATATGTGATGTTTTATGTTCAGTTTATTTTTCATGAAGTTATAAGCGTAAATGCGGCATATAAGCAACACCAACATAACAGTCAAAGACATATATTTAGCTGTTACTCGCTATATTTTTATCTCTGAGTAAAACAAATAGTCTGGTTGTATTTTACTCTTTAAGATCTTTCCAACAACATATGACACATGAATATTTGATCAGTTTGATGTTTTTACAGATTACAATAATATGTGCAGCACCAATTTTTTAATAAATTATCAAAACTTCTGATTTGTCTGCAAATTTCAAAGCACTTGTTCAGTTTTGGTCATAATGTCTGCATGCGTTGGAAAGTAGAGCTTCTAAACTTTCAAACAATATCTATTATGTGTTGGTCAAGACTGCAGTTCAGAAAAGGTGACTTGAGTCGTTTGCATCCCACTACAAAAACATTCATGTTCACTTCAGACTTTTCTCCAAACGTGGGAAGTTACTCACTCTTTAAGTTCCTCGTACATGGGCAGAATAGCCGGATGGCACACAAACGCAAAGGTGAGAATAGGCACAGCATACACAGTCTAAGATAAAACCAGAAAAGTTTGATTAATGCATGTTCACCAGGCGCACACGCAACTGAAATGCAAAGTCGAGATGCAAATATCCATGTACCTGTGAGTTGAAGACAAAGTACTCTGGTTTGCAGCATTCTTTATCTGTGGTGTTTTGTTGCGGCGGCACCGAGTTGTTCATTGTCATGTTAATAAAGTCTTCAGGTAGTGGACAGGGGATCTTGAACTTCTTGTAGATCACCTGGAAAAACAAAAGGAGAGAATGTCCCATCAGACTAACAATAGCAGATTGAATAAATGTGCATTTTCTGCCCATCTTTGTTCGTTAAACGAGTACATTTTACAGCAAATATACTCACCACAATAAGGAAGAACACCATGCACAACAAGGAAAACCCACTTGTGTATCCCAGGTAACCTGAAACCAAACACACACCATGAGGATCTAAAACACACTCCACAACAACACACCAAACACAGAGACTTCCTGTAAACACTTACCCAAGTTTTTAAGCAGCGAGAGCGGCAAAATGATGGACGCGGTTACGATGAGCACCAGGTAATCGCCGTTAGTGTACCACACGCTGCCAAAACAAAAAAACAAAACATTCAACATCTAATGACTATTTTATAAAGTCAGCATGAATTTACATTTTCAAGTTTCAAGACATTTGCAACCCGTTTCACTTCCATAATATGACACAGTTCTAGACATATTATTTTGGTTATTATTAAAATCCCAAACCCTGCTGTCGAGAGTGTGGGTGGTATATCAGCTCTGTCTGCAGTGCTTAGGGTCGTGCATCATGTGGTTTTGTGCATTTCTATGTCAGTGTGTGTTGTATGAGGTCATTGGCCATCCGAGCATCCCGATGGGACAGCTGTACAATAGAGCGTTCACACTGATCCAAACATCAGCTGTGCCATCCGGTCCCCGCACAGCTCGCAACAATCTTTGTTGCATGCACGGATAAAAATGATTGTGAGGTTGAAATGTAGATACGTACTTGTTGTCAGGGTTGTCTAAGAAGGCCTTAATGACGATCGGCAGTTCGTACTTCACAATGTAGAGGTAGCTCGCCATAGCTGGAGGTTAAACAGAGTTTTAAAACATTTTAGTAGCTTAATAACACGGTTTTTGCACTGCAAAACTACATGATCTTGTTTACTGTTCCATTTAAACTATCTAAACATTCCCAAAACAAGATGCATTTACTTGAGGAGCAAAACGGCCTCTCAGGTAAATATACTGAATATTGTTTAAAGGATGTTTTGAAAAATACAGTAATTCCTAAAATGACTTTTTGCCGTCTGTTCCGCTGGCGTACCTCCAAAGTTCTGCATGGTGATGGAACAAGATGCTGCCAGTTTCCCAGGAATACCAAAAGCCTTGTATCCCAGCTGTTCGTACACCAGAGACCCTGGACGACGGAGGGAGTTCGAGAATTAAAACTCACGTTCTTGTCGCATTTAAAAATAGACACACACTCATTGCAATGCAAAGAGAGACTAACCTCCTTCATTGGCCGTTTTGAGCAGCAGATGAACGGAGTACAAGGAGAAAATGGCCACGCTGACCAGCAGGATCCTACGAAACGAACACAAACACAATTTGGATAATGAAAACTGGCCACAAACTCTAATGAAACACATGTCTTTTGCTTCTGTAGATTGACACATTTCACACTAGAAGCCAGGGCTGGACTGGGATGAGAAATCGGCCTGAGATTTTACATAGCAAATGGCCCAAAAGTTGGGCCTTCGGCATTCGGCCCATTTTTGTGGCCGACCCACCAGCCCGCTCTGTTCTCCCGATGGCTGGTCCGCCCCTGATCGGCCCCAAAGTACATCGGCCCACCGGGAAAATGCCCGGTATGCCAGATTACCAGTCCAGCCCTGCTAGAAGCCAATTTTAAAGAGTCAAATTTGATTTCATGTTGGTGTTAAATGATAAATTATTATATTAACTCCCTCACGTTACACACACACACACACACACACACACACACAATAGAGGGGGTTGAGTATGGATTAGACCTGATTATATGCTCACAGGCTTATTTGTTTTACTCTCTGGAGCTTGGGTGAACCCGTTTATAACGGTGTGACGTTTACATTGTACACACTTTCTTTAACCCCACAGTAATGGATGTACCTCCAAACCAGACTTGTATAAAACGAGAGCTCAACAGAGTGCAGATGAAATGACTGTCAATCTTTAAGTGATTCTGAAAGATGTCACTAAAGATTAAATGTAAAGAATGGCATTCGGGGAACGCACCTTTATGTAACCAGCAGAAACTCTGGCTGCATTGTCACGGGACTAACACACAAATAAATAAAAGGCTTTGTTTGAAAACACTACACAGAACCGCCTTTCATAACTTCTTCATCTAGAGCCGAATCGACTTATTCTGGTCAAGTGCAGCTGATTTACCTCAAGCAAAATCTGGGGCAAATTTAACAGTACTAATTATTTTAATCATGCAATTAGTGGCCGTGTAAATCCGGGACATTTTGTATACATGTTTTATTTTATGGATCAGCAACTTAATGTATAAACTACAAAAAAATAAAAAATAAAAAATGTATTCTTGTCTGGTTTTCCTGTAAAAATACTGTAAGTAAACATCCTTTATCCTCTTCAACTCTGCAGACCAGCCGGTGGGTCCAAAAGGGGGCGCCATGTCACAAATAAAGTTTACAATTAGAATGTTCCAGTATCCGAATGCATAAATCAGGCATATGTGGTACTGTTGGAAAGTGTATATAATCTGAACTTTTCAAAGATAATCATCACTTCTGCATTTATGTTGCATAAAATAATAAAAAAATGCCTGAAAATATTTATGTCGAAAATGAGCGCCACCTAGTGGTCATGTGGAAGAAATATTATTATGAATATTAAAGTCTTTAAAATAATATTTAAATAGGCAAATCATATATCAAATGAAAGCTCTCATTCTCAGGAATGCGACTGTAATGTGTATTTTGTTGCACTAATACCACAGTTCAAAAGATTATATTTGTAAGACATCAAATACAAACGTCTCTTTTATGCGCTGATCGTTGCTACTGTAAGCCCCAAATAGCCAAAAACTTTATTTATCTTCAAAATGAGCCATTTTTGACTTGTCTGTGCACTTGCTTGTGTGAATAATCCAATGTTATATCTTAGATGTCCAGAACAAAATATGCCATCTAGCAGGAAAAGCATGCAAAACAAAATATCGGTTATTCCTATATATGTTATTACTGTTACTATTAATGATAAACTGTTATACAACATCGCAAAGGGGAGGATCTCAGCTTTCTAATGACACCTAGATTGAGCTTGTAGTCCACTCAGAGGCCGAGATATTCAATGAAATAATGAGGGTGTTGCTTGAACTGAACATTAGACTGAATGTCTATGGACGAGCACATCTGTGAAGGATAAAATGTGTTAGAGCGCCACCTACAGTTCACATCTGTGTATTGAGATGGAACGTGATTAAGGAATAAAATTCTTTCTAGTACTTTCTGCCATCTAGTGGAAGAAAATTTGACTATTGCGAGGGAGACAGGGTGAACAGAACCAGAATTACACGCTTACAAAGTTAGAACAACAAGATTCTAAGATGTTGATCATCATATGCAAGTCTTATCTCACATTATTTTGCTTCTTTATGAAAACATATATAGTTTCAAGGGTGTTTAGGAGTTTTTACTGGAAAACAAGGCACATTTACTGACTTAGAAAAGGGCCCAAGCAGGTGGTGACCAGTATGAGAAGTTTCCATCATGCAAGTTTAAACATATCTTTCTCAATACTCACACAAACAGTGCGATGCCAGTGTTGGCCATGGCATAGGAAAGCCCAAGAATTCCACTTCCCATGATGGCGTTACCAAGGTTAAACACCGACATTCCAAATGACGCTGAGCCAGGGCTCTAAACAAACAAGAACAATGAGATTTAGACTGTTATGAAGGTCAGAGAAAGTTAAAAACTCACTGGAGCAGATGAGCCACTTACATATTCAGCTTCATATTTCTTCTTTCCCAAGTGATGATCTGACAGGAAGTTCTGACTCTCTGTGTCCACATCGGTGTATGGCAATCTGTTATCACATCGGTACGTTAAGTTAATGTTTCATTTCATTTAGCAGATGAGTGGAGCAGTAAAATTAAGCACATGTATGATGGATTTACCCATTGAGAGGGACTTTGGTGGGACAGTCCTGGTAACTAGTATACTCGTTGCAGTTGGAACTGCTGCTGTCCATCTCTGGAGTGATGTTAAAACGACTCATCTCTGTCTTACCAGGGGCTTTGTTCATTCTGCAATACAAAACCATACAAATGACGCAGCTTTGGTTTGAACACTGCAGTTTTCTGTCCTCCTATATAAACGTACTTCTAAGAAACTCCAAATGTGTTGTTGTGGTGCATCTGACCACATTTTGGACACATAAATTATGTAACTTTTTACAGCCATTAATTTTCAAGTGAGAAGCATGGCATTCTGATCTTTACATATAGAGCTGGCCTAAATTATTTGTGAGCATATGGATCCCAAAACTATTTGAGAAATTTAAAAGGCACAAATAATAGGATGTATTAATTTATGTGCCTGCAACATCTTCAACCGTGACCTCGAGTGGTGTATTACTTTTATAAAACAGTCACCACATTGTAAAATTTTTAAGGACACAAATGTTCAAGTAAAATCTTTAAATATCACCAACAGTAAACAGAACGTTGCTTGTGGTGTGATACAAACAGAAGTTCCATGAAGAGGTCAGAGCTGTGCTTTATCATGAATAAAGCACGGCTGTTGACCAATCAGCATCCAGGACCGGAACTATCCGTTTTATAAAATATTAAAAATGCACATTTTGTTTTTTAATTACCGTAGTCTAAATATTATTTCGTTTATGCTGTCAAAATCACGTTCAAACAATTAAAACACTAAAATAATATTTTTTAAAATACAAACATCGGAAACCTGAAGGACTTGTGCATGTGCGCCCCTGCATAGGTCAGTGGGGTATGGAGTTATATATGTGCCACAATTCTGCACGCACAAAATTATATCTTAAGTGCACAAAAAGTTATTTTGCACGCGCAAGATATTATAAGAATACAAAAAATATTCTGCGCATGCAAGGTGAAATTGAGCGCACAAAATTAAATTTGCACGCACAAGATATTTTGAGTGCGCAAAAAAATTTCTGCACGCACAAGATGAAATTAACCGCACAAAAAAAATATTTTGCACGAGCAAAATTATATTTTGGGTGCAAACTAATTTCTGCATGCACAAGATGATATTTTAAGTGCAAAATTTTTTCGGCACACACAAGATGAAACTGAGCGAACGCAAAGTTATTTTTGCACACGCAAAATACTATTTTGAGAGCAAACTAAATTCTGCATGCATAAGATTATATTTTGAGTGCAAAAAAACTGTCTGCATGCACATGATTATATTTTAAGTCCACAAAAACATTCTGCATGCGCAGTATGATATTTTGAGTGCAAAAACGTATTTTGCACGTGCTTGAATTTAGTTTTAAATTAATTATGAATAAACGAAAATCAATAGTGCTTGAATAAAGTTTATTTGAATGTGTATTTCCTCAGAACTCTTGCATTTAGCTTTCTCCTCCTACCCACTCAACATGCAAAATGACTTTTGCATGCACAAAATATCATCTTGTGCACGTAGAAAATTTTTTGTACACTCAAAATATAATTTTGTGCGCGTAGAATTGTGGCACAAGTACAGCTCCACAGTAGAGCCGCGCCTCAGCAGCGCCGCATCAGTGTGGTCACGTGACCAACCAGAGACAAGTGGAAAATTACAAATCCGACTCTGACAACAGAGCAACGTGTTTCTGTATCCGCACCGTCGATCTATATTTATATAATAGGAACACATTATTCAAACCAATTTCATTGTCTAGTCTTGCCAGATGACCTTAAACCTATTCAGATGTTTAACCTAACAGATTCAGGTGACATTTTTAGACATTAAAAGGAAATTAAACAGCCATGTTTCAGTTTAAACCCCCAAAAGCAATATTAATAAGTAGCTAAAACGATATAATTCATGATAATATGTCAAAAGAATGTGAGAAGGTAAACGGAGATGCTCGGTGTGTCTGTGGTGGACGCCCCCGTATTTACCGACGATCACCGGCAACAGAAAAAAAGCCCGTTATACAGTCTTATTTAATCTCTGCAGCCTTTGACATTATTTCCAATCAAAATATCAATAATCAACATCAGGAAGACTGAGAGAGAGAGAGAGAGAGAGAGCGCATCATTAATAAATAAATAAATAATTGAAATAGTCTGACTGAGGCGGCTGCGATATAAACGCGCCAATTTATAATGATACATTTAAATGTAACATTTACTGAAGATGACAATGAGATTTAGTAACTATGTGTCATTGTTTTCGCTTGTTCTTTTAAAACGGATGTCTTGTAATAAGATTAGGAAACACGCATGAGTCATTCGACGACAGTCTATTAAAGACAGTTAAAGATCAAAAATAAATAAATAATATTAATAAAAAGAGCAGCAATCTGTTCAGAAATGCCCCGAGAATCACGGCGGTTCTCAATAATCCTGTGGCTCATTCAAACATTAATACCGTGATGTGATTCTTACCTTAAGAATTAAACACCCAAATTTCACTTCTTTGGATCCTTTATGAACGAAGAATTTGACAAAAGCCTCCCAGCCGTGTGGAATGTTCCAGAAAAAAATATAAAAAAATTTTATCAGTCAAAATTGTACTGGTGTAGATATCCTAAGGATTAATAAAGCAAATTAAGCTCCAAAAGAATGAATATATTATTATGAATCTATAAGATGTCCTCTAGGCGTGTCCTGGAATCAAAGTCGTGTTCCTCTGTGAATGAATGAGGGTTTATATTCACCGGACACATTTGAGGGTGGAGTCTCTGACGTGGATTGTATACAAACACAGAGGAGCTCAACGATGTGTCTGACCGAGTGGAATTTCACCAGGCATCTCTCTCTCTCCCTGTCTGTCTCTCTGTCTCTCTCTCCCTGTCTGTCTCTCTGTCTCTCTCTCCCTCTGTCTCTATCTGTCTCTCTCTCTCTCCCTCTGTCTCTGTCTGTCTCTCTCTCTCTCTCTCCCTGTCTGTCTCTCTGTCTCTCTCTCCCTCTGTCTCTATCTGTCTCTCTCTCTCTCCCTCTGTCTCTCTCTCTCTCCCTGTCTGTCTCTCTGTCTCTCTCTCCCTCTGTCTCTCTCTCTCTCTGCCCCATAAATGCATCTCTTCTTTCTGTCCACAGGAAACAATCACAAATGAGATCTCTTTATTATTGCAATTGTTTGTCCTCATCAACTTAATAATGTGGCATGAGTGCATGATGTGTGTTAGCTTTTAGATCATTCAGCAATTGTCAAAATGATCTGTTAGCAGCTACGGTGCTGTGAAAAAGTATTTACCCCTTTCTGATTCCTTCTATTTTTGTTCTACTTCTACTTTCATACTAAACTGTTTTAGATCTTCAAACGATATAATGTAAAACAACAGCACACGAGTAAACACAAAAAACTGTTTTCATATATATATATATATATTTATTGAAGCACAATAGTTATCCAACATCCAACTAACTGCCCCTGTAATGTGAATAGCTGGTTGTGTCAACTTTAGCAGCAACAACTGCAACCGAACGCTTCCGATAACTGGAGATCAGTGTTTCACAACACTGTGGGGGAGTTTAACCCGCTCTTCATACACAACTGCTTTAGTTCAGACACATTGAAGGTTTTCCAGCATGAACTGCCCATGTAAGGTCCTGCCACAGAAGACTAGACCGCTTCAACTCACGGACTGATGACGGGACGTTCTCCTTTAGGATTTTCTGGTACAGAGCAGAATTCATGTTTCCCTCGATGCAAGTCGTCCTGAAGCAGCAAAGCATCCCGACACGTCACATGACCACCACCACGCTCGGGACCCCTGTCTTCCAAACACTTCCACTTTCGACTCTTCAGTCCACAGAACATTCCCCAAAAAGTCTGAGGATCAATTCAGACGAGTCTTAATGTTCTTCTGGGTCGGCGGTGGTTTTCTCCTCGCCACTCGTCCATGGATGGCATTTTTGGCCCGTGTCTTTCTGATAGTGGAGTCATGAACAGTGACCTTTGTTGATGTGAGAGAGGCCCGCATGAGTCATCGCTGTGCTATTGGAGGAATTTAGGAAGGTCGGCCATTCTGGGAAGGTTCACTACTGTGCCAAGTGTTCTTCATTTGGAGATAATGGTTCTCACTGGGGTTATTTGGAGTCCCAGAGCCAGCTGAACCACATTATGAATGCATTTTGGGGGCAAATACTTTTTCACACAGGCCCAGTTGGAACAGAATGACGTTTTTGCTTCAATAAAAAACAATTTAGTGTGAGACACACACAAAAACAGAAGAAACCAGGATGGGGGCAAAAACTTTTTCACAGCACAGTATAACCTATGCATATAAATGTAGAAACATCTGAGAAGCAGGAGTCTTGTGATGTAAGGAATAATCCAGTTAAACTCAATCGACAGCATTTGTGGCATCATTTTGATAACCACTAAATTAATTTCGACTCGTCCCAAAAAGCAAAATCAGGGGGTCTCTGTGTATCTCAGCGAGTATTGACGCTGACTCTCACACCTGGAGTCGTGAGTTTGAATCCAGAGCGTGCTGAGTGACTCCAGTCAGGTGTGCTAAGCAACCACATCGGCCCGGTTGCTAGGGAGGGTAGAGTCATGTGATAAGATGTGTAGACTGACGGTCTCAGAAGCGGAGGCAACTGGGACTCGTCCTCCGCCACCCGGATTGAGGCGAGTAACTGTGCCACCACGAGGGCCTACTAAGTAGTGGGAATTGGGCATTCCAAATTGGGAGAAAACGGGATTAAAATATATATATATGTGGAGGAGTGATTAAGATCACAATGTGACCACATGACTATGATGCTGAAGTGAGGGGTCGTAGGGTCATGCAACAAAAATAAATAAACATTAAAAAAGGAACTCCTCACGTTTTGCTGGTCTTAGATGGTCTAGTTTTCTGGTTTCAGAGGGGCTTTGGACAGCTAAACCAGAAAAACACCTCCATGGCCAAGTTGGGAGACAAGCTAGACCAGCTTAAACCAGCTAAAAGACTAAAGCCGGGAGACTCAGCTCTGGATTGGGTCATTGCCGACGAGGGCTTCGGGTTGAGTTTGTTTACTCTTTCTTTCCCAGAAGAGCTTAAACCAATCACTCGCCTGAGCACCTTCACACAGACGTTCTTCGTCACCCCCCGATCGCCCAAATCCTCCCACTGGAAGTGAAGCAGGGCAGTGCAGGACCGTGGTCAACAGTGGTTTACTCCCGGATTACAAGCCACTACAGTCACTGAGCTGAAGTTCACAGCCGATGACAAAAGAACACGGATACTGGAATGTCTGACCCATTGAAACGGGCCGTGGGGCCCCCGACTGCATAGGTAAATCTGGATTAACAAAAGCATTTTTCTGTCTCCACACTGTGTGAAAACAGAAATCCCAGCGATATGCTTTTAAACTGGAGTCAACCAATGATTTCACATAGCAACATCATTAAAAATACAGAAAGGTTGGGAAACCCTTATTTCAAGCAACTAGGAACCTATTTTATTAACAATAACCTCAAACAAATAGTCAGATCTGTTGAGGAGTTTGGAGGTATTCGCTTACTCACCCTCATGTTGTTCCAAATCTGTAGCACTTTTTGACATGAATGATGGCAGAATTTTTATTTTGGGTGAACCGTCCCTTTAAATAAGAGCGTTTCATGCAGTGGTGAATTCCCTGCTGGTGTAACATCCCAAATAAATACATATTTTTCATCCTTTCATTCTCAATCACCTTTTTGCCTGTGTACTTTCAATCGCTTTCCACTCTTAATTAATCTACAAACAAATAGAGAAAAACGACAAGTTTATCCAGTCAGAATTAATTCCTTCATGTTACAAGTGAAGGGTGCAATATTTGAGTAGTGTTTTTACTAGATTCATATTTAATCGATAACTCGAGCACATCCCTATTTTGGAGGGTCTTTGTTTGTCACATCTCACTCGTTTTCAGCATCTCTAGTCATATAAGAGCTGTGTGTTCAGGACGCTGTGTCATGTTAAACGTAGTTTGAAACGTTGAAAAGCGCATCAGCATTCTGTTGTGGTCCGTCCGGCTGTCTTTGGGTGCAAAAGTCTGTTACTCTCATGTGCATTGCCTGTACTGGAGTTGCGCTGGCTGCCCCCTACTGCAACTAGGGCTGGAATGGGAAGAGAAGTCGGCCCGGGATTTTACATGGCAACTGGCCCAAAACTTATTGTGTGTGTGTGTGTGTGTGTGTGGGGGGGGGGGGGGGGTTCGCTGTCCTCTTCAGCATATCGCGGTGCCATTTTGTGGTCCGTTCTGCATAATGCAGTGGCTCATTTTAGCTTATCACGGCCCATTCGGCACGTTTCGCAGCCGAACCACCGGCCCACTCGGTTCTCCCGATGGCCAGTCCAGCCCTGATCTGCCCCAAAGTGCGTCGGCCCACTGGGAAAATGCCCGGCATGCCAGATTACCAGTCCAGCCCTGATCGGCCCCAAAGTGTGTCGGCCCACCGGGAAAATGCCCGGCATGCCAGATTACCAGTCCAGCCCTGACTGCAACAAATTTGTGAAAACATCAAGCTTAAATTGCTCCTATGGTAGGAACATTCCTGATTACAGAATTGACATACTGGTTGGCTGGGGGCATGATTAATTCTGTCAATTTTTTTAAACACGATTCTTCATATTATTAATCGCATTAAATGAATGTTTTTACTATACCAGAATGTTCAACCCACATCTCATGTTTCCAAAGAATATTTTTCCAGGAGAGCTGTGGAACAACCTGCAAACTTGAGATGAGCAGCAATGTTTTCCTTTGGAAATCAGTGGTGTTTCTGTGGTAACCTCCCATGAACATTGTTCTTGCCAATATTTTCTCATGGTAAACTCGTGTACACTGACGTGATCAGGTGTCAGATATTCAGCCATCACCCTACGGTTCTCCATCACTTGTTTGAGTATTTTACATTTGACCCACACAGTGATCTTTGCAGGACGTCCTCTCCTGAGGTGCTGAACTATCTGCCTGACTCTGTGCTAAAGGAGGCCCAAGAATATAGAAATAGAGAAGTTCAACTGTTCTGCTGAGAACGCCTCCGATCATATTTATTCAGAGCACTCAGCAGATCTCAGGAGTATTGAGAAGGCAACAACAGGTTTTGTGTGTGAAAGGGCAAGTTGAACTCAACGTTACACAGCGACAAGATATTTACTAAAGTATTTGCTAATCCATTGCTAAGATGCTCGGAGAGCTTTCTAACGGAGATATAAATAACAGTGATGCTTGAGTAGGAGGTTTCTGATTAATCCCTTTCATTAGACTAGTCTAAATGAACTTTTTCTGCATGAAACAATTCAGTTGTGCGTCACCAGTGTTTCCTTTAACTAGCAACTCATGTTCAGACACACAGAGCTCTGTCAGGAAGCCAGAGATGAGATAGCCCAGTATTTTTACTCTAACTTCCTCTTCTTAAATGTGTGAAACTATATTTGTGTATAAGTGCATTAAAATGTATATTTTTATGATCATTTTACACCCTCTCAGACCTTACAATTAAACAGGCCCTTTTTTCACCCTGTTTTACCCATATTATTATTACTGCCACTATATATATATATATATATTTATGAGTGTATGTGGATATACAGTATATAAATGACCATAATTACTTAATACACTGTATTAATGTTTGCACTTCAGGTTAGATGTGTTGTATTTCATTTAGGGCTGTCAATCGATTAAAATCAGTATGCTGATTAATTAATCATATTAATCGCAATTAATCGCATACATAAATATTTGCTGAGAAAGCCCCTCAAATAACAATAATTGAATATATAATGATTAAATACTTATAAATAGTTATATTTAAATAATTATAACAAATACATATATCATAAAAAAATAATAACACAGATAATTAAAATGCATTACATCATTTTAGCACACGAGTGAAGACATTAAAAAAGACATTATTAAATGTGGCTTTAGAATGCAATAAATTGTTTATTTCCATATTATTGAACTTATTGTATATAGTTCACAGTAATCCATTTTGCAATTGAATTTGTCAATCAGTCCGAGATTTATTATGAGGGCTTGTTTAAGGACGTGTCAACAGGTCTGGACTGGTAATCTGGCATACCGGGCATTTTCCCGGTGGGCCGACGCACTTTGGGGCTGATCAGGGGTGGACTGGCCATCGTGACAACCAAGCGGGCCGGTGGGTTGCCGAATGAGCCACGATAAGCTCAAATGAGCTGCCGCGTTATGCAGAACGGACCACAAAGCGGTGCAACGATTTGCAGAACCCCCCCCCACCCCACCCCCCCCACCCCGCTCGACAAGTTTTGGGCCAGTTACCATGTAAAATCCCGGGACGATTTCTCTTCCCAGTCCAGCCCTGCGTGTCAATGTACACCTGCGTCAGACGGACGCTTTTTGGAAGCATCTCGGTTGCGTAGCGCCATAACGTATCGTTTTTAGGTTGCTGTGTCAAGTTAAAACATGAGATTCCTGCCTTCGGATTTCCGCTCAATCAAGCTGTTTTTTGTTTTTTTCTGTGTGAAAATTTTTTTTTAGAAAGTAACTTAATAGTAACTTCAGTAGTAATGTGATTACGTTTTTTACGAATTATTCAGTGAAGTAATTTTACAATTTGAGAGGTAATTATTGAAACGAGTAACAGTGTTTACTCGCGGGCTGCAGGTTTGCAGTCGGGTCAGATGTTGCTGCCATTGGGATCTGCAGAGCGGCAGGTGCGACACATACATTATCTGTAATCTAATTACTTTTTAGTCAAAAAAGTAGTGTAATGGATTACATTTTAATTCTTGTAATCATACTGACTTGCAATTAATTTAATTACTTTTAAGTACATTATAAGGTTTTGTTTTTTTATAATATATTACTTATGTACTTTTTCAATAAAGTAACTAGTAAAGTAATGTGATTACAATTTTAGAGAAATCTATTATAGACATAAAAATAATTGTTATGTGTAATGGATTACTATTTTTAAGTAACTTACCCAACACTGTTTATGAATAATAGTATCTACCTATTTCCTCATTATCGCCTCACCGTGACTGAATAGTGGCGTTTTGTTATCTTTTATTCATTTATTTGTATTTTTTCTCCCCAATTTGTAACGCCCAATTCCCAATGCGCTCAAAGTCCTCATGGTGGCATAGTGACTCGCCTCAATCCGGACGAACCTCAGTTGCCTCCGCGTCTGAGACCGTCAATCCGCACTTCTTATCACGTGACTTGTTGAGTGTGTTACCATGGAGACGTAGCGCGTGTGGAGGCTTCACGCTATTCTCCGCGGCATCCACGCACAACTCACCACACGCCCCACCGAGAGCGAGAACCACATTATAGTGACCACGAGGAGGTTACCCCATGTGACTCTACCCTCCCTAGCAACCGGGCCAATTTGGTTGCTAAGGAGACCTGACTGGAGTCACTCAGCACACCCTGGTTTCAAACTCACGACTCCAGCGGTGATAGTCAGCGCCAATACTCGCTGAGATACCCCAACCCCGGCCTATTGTTATCTTAAGGTTTCCAGTGAATTAGGAATAAATAGTTTTTTGCAGCTTGGACAGAATAGATGTTTTTAAAGTTGGTACATGATGCTATTATATCACTAAAGTTCTTGTAATATTTATGAGCCTTTAAACAAATAAGTCTTTTCAAACTAAAGCACATTTGTCCAAAAAATGTTTTCTGCGAACTTTTGGAATTCCTCCCAAGTTCTGAAACCTGAGGACATTGTTGAACTGAAAGGAAATGAAGTTTCTAGATAATATCAGAGGATTTTCTGAGCACAAGGGTCTGTGAGAGTGAAGACATCCAGCCAGTCTCCCGCTGAGCAGGTCAAAGGTCACCTCATCTTCCCCGTACTTCTGGCTCACTCTTATATAATCATTTTATCCCCTCGTATTAAACAAACAGCTGCCTGCTGTTCACACTCATGGGAACCTGACACAGAGCTCACACTGTGACCATCATCTCAACAGCAAAATGCCCACCTGGCATTCCTCCGAATTTGCACTTCTGAGGCCACACTGGTATTTAATAGCAGAGCTTTGAAGCCATGATGAGACCACAGAACCAAGAATCACTGGGAAAACTCAGACCTTTCTCAGGTCATTTCACAAAAATATCTGAAGTCAAATCAAGTCGCACAGCTTACACAGAGTACACTGGGCATTGAAATGCTTGGGGCAAGGCTCAGCTCACAGAAACAAAGAGAGTGCAGGACAATTTAACATACAGGCGAACAGCACAGACATAGAAGTAAATATTGGGATTGCAGATGTAGAGAGGTATTCGTTAAAAAGACAGTCCTAGACAGGAGTAGAGATCTACACGGGTGACCCGGGACCCGACCCGGGACCCAACACGGGACCCAACCGGGGACCCAACCCGGGACACAACACGGGACCCAACCCGGGACCCAACCCGGGACCCAAACCGGGACCCAACACGGGACCCAACCCGGGACCCAACCCGGGACCCAACCCGGGACACAACCCGGGACCCAACCCGGGACCCAACCAGGGACCCAACACGGGACCCAACAAGGGACCCAACCCGGGACACAACCCGGGACCCAACCCGGGACCCAACACGGGACCCAACCCGGGACACAACCCGGGACCCAACCCGGGACCCAACACGGGACCCAACCCGGGACACAACCCGGGACACAACCCGGGACCCAACCCGGGACCCAACCCGGGACCCAACCCGGGACACAACCCGGGACCCAACCCGGGACACAACCCGGGACACAACCCGGGACCCAACCCGGGACCCAACACGGGACCCAACCCGGGACACAACCCGGGACACAACCCGGGACCCAAGGTTCTTCATGTCCCGGGTACTTGTACTTCATGTCCCGGGTCTATTTAACATCTACAGTGACGCGATGACTATACCAATTGACGATTGGCTCTCTTATTTAGGAGGCGGGACTTATTCTTCCATATCGGTGTTTGACAGATGATGTAAACCGAAGTGTATTATTGGCGTCAGCGCGATATTTGAGATATTGTGGTTTGAGTTCGTTCGCTTTGCATATCTAAAATCTATGCTTAGACACGTCTCAGAGAGCACAGATGACAGCAAATTAGGGATGCTAACGTCAGCGGCCGTGGCACTGAACGAGCAATCTTTGATATAGTTCAAAAGGGCAAACAGTTGACGTTATCGTATTGTGCGAGATACAAAGAAACTGCAAAGCTGCAAAGTCGCGTTTGTCATCTGCCACCGTGACCGCAATTGGACTTTTGAAGCTGAAATAATGAGTGGATTGTACATGATCTATCAATCAGCAAGAGAGGAACAGCGTGGGTGTTATTATGCCATCTCTTGGCAAGGAGGATGGATTGTGTGCGTCACGGTCCGGTACAGGAGAGAAGGCTTCCAATGTTACATTAGGTAAGACACAAAGGTTTATTTTCACAACTTGTAAATTAACTTGTTAATAGCAATTAGCTGTGGGATCTTTCTCGATTGGGTTCAAATAGGGTCTGCGTGTCCCGGCCGGGGCCAAGTCCAGATTTCAAATAATAGACGGGTCTGGGTCGGTTCCGGATAGCACATTTCCGGGTCTCTTCGGGTTCAGGCACACATTTTTGGACTCGTGTAGACCTCTAGTCAGGTCTACATTGTTTACGTTTTTCAGTCAGTATTCAATGTGAACACATCGGCATGCAAAACCAGGTCATGTGATTATTATTTATATATTTAATTAGTCTACAAAATCTTTCAAGTGTTCAGATGTGCCATCTGAAGGCAGTAAGATATGCCGCTATCTGTATTTTGCCCATTATTACTCTTTTATACACACATCTTTGCAGCAGTTTCAGTGTCATCAGGAAGTACAATGACAGAGTGTTAGCATGTTAGCATATTAGCGTCATGAATTCAGAATGTAAACAAGACAAATTAAACATGTTCTACTGCATTTATATTACTTTAAATCATCATCAAGTGGTTAAAACAACTTCTTTCACTGGTCTCGAGTGAATTCTACTCATAGAATGAGACAAAGTCATTTTAATGTCACATTAGTTCAGATTTTACTGAGCGTCCTCATATTTAAATGCACATGTAAACGCCTCCCACAGCGGTGTGAGCGGTGTGTGAATGTTCACGAATAGCATACCGTTGCTCGGCTCTTTAGATCTTCTTTTTACCCCTGAATGATGAACAAAGAAAACTTCTCCGGAAGTATATCGGGGCCCAAGGCAGAAGATATACAATAATAGGCCGCGCATACAGTTGTACAAAAACAAAATCTGAAAATGTGTTTGTGTTTGTGGATAGCTAGTTTGCTTACTAATAAGTGCCTCGAACAACCCTAAAAAGGGCCAGGCCTTTGGATTAATCAACGTGGATTTGAAGACATTTGGAACTAAACCGTCTACCTAAAAAAAGAGAAGACTCTGAGAGTCACATCGATGGCTGCTGATATCATCAGCATTATCTCGCCTGTCAGTGCTGTTTTGACTCCTTTCAGTGTGTTCATAACGGAGTCATCAGACCGAAAGACAAACGTTCTGGATGCAGACAGGAAGTGAAATGCACATACTCTCATGTGCACTTTGAACAGTTCAAATGCATGTAGAGACACTGATTAGCTTTAGATGTGTGTTTTTGTCCGATTAGCTCTGCTAGTGTGTTTCTGGACACCCGCAACCCTGTTCTACAGTGAGTCTCAGTGTAAAACGACGTCTTAATTATATTTAGGTCACTGGGTTATAAGACGTCAGCAGAGACGCAGACGAGTTTAAGCATCTGCAGCGCTCTCAACCTCATCAATGACATATACGAGATATATTCAAAGAAGCCCATTTATGTATGTATGTATGTATGTATACAGTATATTATATATATATTTTTCTGGTCTGATGCTTATCATGTTGTTCACCACCAAATCTAAACAGGTGACCAATATACAAGCATCCCGTCCGTTCAGCTGAGTTTGGTTCGGCCCACCGGCCCGGGCAGTGTTTGGTACACAGATGATGTTCAGACTATGTACTGCCAGAAGTCTTACTGAAGAACACAAGCCAGGATGTACCCACAATAATCCATGACATATAAACCAAGATAATTTTCCAGATGAATGGCTGAAATTAGCCGGTGGGAGAACAGGAGAAATATGAGCATCTTTTGATATGAAGCTTTGAACTTGTAATCCTCTTATATTTTGAAAAAGGTTCAGCTCTGAATTCTTGGAGCCGCAGGGCAGCAGTAGACCACCGCGAACAGCGAACCGCTTGCTCCAAACAGCAACAGAATTTTCCATTAATATTGTGAAAGATGACCTGGATCCAAACCGTTTGAACCCAATGACTCTTGGAAGATTGTGTCGGGCGAGCGGTCGGGTGGCGTGATTGAGTGTATAAACTGTTCTCACTTGCAGCAAGATCTGTGACAACTTCAATGCTGTGACAACATAAAATAAACAACAATCATCAATAAACGGCAAACTAATGAAACAAGAAAGCAAGGATGTTTTTCTCAGTAAAGCTAATACAAAAATAGCCTAAACCAGACCTAGCTGGTCTACATGCCTGGTGGCCAAGCTGGTTTAAGCTAGTCTTCAAGCCTGGCCAAACTGGTTTAAGATTGTATAGCTGGTCTCACAGCCTGGCCAAGCTAGTAAGCTGGTCTTCAAGCCTGTTCAAGCTGGTTTAAGCTGGTCTTCAAGCCTGGCCAAGCTGGTTTAAGATTGTATAGCTGGTCTTCAAGCCTGGCCAAACTGGTCCACGCTGGTCTTAAAGCTTTGCTAAGCAGGTTTAAGATGGTCTTTAAGCCTGGCCAAGCTAGACTAAGATGGCTTAGCCAGTCTTTGTTTCTGGCAAAGCTGATTTAAAATGGTCTTCAAACCAAGCCAAGCTGGTTTAATATGGTATAGCTGGTCTTCAAGCCTGTTCAAGCTGGTTTAAGCTGGACTTCAAGCCTTGCTAAACTGGTTTAAGATGGGATAGCTGGTCTCACAGCCTGGCCAAGCTGGTTTAAGATGGTATAGTTTGTCTCACAGTCTTGGCAACTTGGTTAAAGCTGGTCTTCAAGCCTAGCCAAGCTGGTTTAAGATTGTATAGCTGGTCTTCAAGCCTGGCCAAACTGGTCCACGCTGGTCTTAAAGCTTTGCTAAGCAGGTTTAAGATGGTCTTTAAGCCTGGCCAAGCTAGACTAAGATGGTTTAGCCAGTCTTTATGCCTGGCAAAGCTGATTTAAAATGGTCTTCAAACTTAGCCAAGCTGGTTTAATATGGTATAGCTGGACTTCAAGCCTGTTCAAGCTGGTTTAAGCTGGTCTTCAAGCCTGGCCAAGCTGGTTTAAGATTGTATTGCTGGTCTCACAGCCTGGCCAAGCTGGTTTAAGATAGTGTAACTTGTCTCACAGTCTGGTCAACTTGGTTAAAGATGTTCTTCATGCATGGCCAAGCTGGTTTAAGCTGGTCTTCAAGCCTGGCCATGCTGTTTAAGATGGAATAGCTCTCCAGTCATAAACAGGTTTTTAATGTAGAATTTATGGCCAGACAGTGGTGGGTAAGGTTAAGGTCGTCAAGCATGGCCAAACTGGTATAAGCTGGTCTTCAAGCCTTGCAAAGCTGGCTTAAGATGGTACAGCTGGTCTCACAGCCTGGCAAAACTAGTTTAATCTGGTCTTTAAGCCTGGCCAAGCTGGTTTAGGATAGTATAGCTGGTCTTCAAACCAGGCCAAGCTGTATAAAGCTGGTCTTTAATCCTGGCCAAGCTGGTTTAAGATGGTTCAGCTGGTCTTCAAGTCTGGTAAAGCTGGTTTAAGATGGTATAGCTGGTCTTCAAGCCAGGCCAAGCTGTATAAAGCTGGTCTTTAATCCCGGCCAAGCTGGTTTAAGATGGTTCAGCTGGTCTTCAAGTCTGGTAAATCTGGTTTAAGATGGTATAGCTGGTCTTCAAGTCTGGTAAAGCTGGTTTAAGATAGTATAGCTGGTCTTCAAACCAGGCCAAGCTGTATAAAGCTGGTCTTTAATCCCGGCCAAGCTGGTTTAAGATGGTTCAGCTGGTCTTCAAGTCTGGTAAATCTGGTTTAAGATGGTATAGCTGGTCTTCAAGTCTGGTAAAGCTGGTTTAAGATGGTATAGCTGGTCTTCAAGCCTGGCCAAGCTGTATTATGTTGGATTTCAAGCCTGACCAAGCTGGTTTAAGATGGTATAGCTGGGCTCACAGACTGGTCAAGCTGATTAAAGTTGGTCTTCATGCCTGACCAAGCTGTATTAAGCTGGTTTTCGAGCCTGGCCAAGCTGGTTTAAGATGGTGTAGCTAGTCTCATTGAATGGTCAAGCTGATTAAAGCTGGTCTTCATGCCAGGCCAAACTGGGTTAAGCTGGTCATTAAGCCTGGCCAAGCTCGTTTAAGATGGTATAGCTGGTCTTCAAGCCGACTATGCTGGTTTAGATTGGTCTAGCTGTTTTCTAGCCTGAGCAGATAAAAACTGCCCAAAACCTTTCTAAAATCCACCAGACTAGACCAGCCTAACCAGCCTGCCTAGATTTTTCAGCATGTAATATAATTTTATGTGATTATTGCATCACAGGGATTTCAATATGAACTTCCAAAAACCAAATGATCTGACCTGTGCTATCCAAGCATTGAATTGTATAGCCCTATAGGCTACTCTTTTGACTTGGGCCAATAAGCAACCACTCAAAACACCTCTCACATTCATAAAATGACTAATGGGAGTTTTGTTCCTTTTATTATTATTTCAAACAAGGAATTCTCGGAGAATGAGCTACGAGGAAGAGAAACATCTGAGCAATGCAACTTTCCTCTGTGCTGTTATGAAACACATTGTACACACTTCTGTTTCTGAAAGAAAGATCCTAGTGTTGTCTATTAGCTACTCAATGTGTTTTATCTGACACTTGCATTGTTTCGGAACAGTGTCATTTATCTCCATGTTCACCAGATAGAGCAGGAAGGTCAAAACATGACTGACGTCATCAGCTAATAAATGTGACATCCTGATGAACCAGGTGCTGCATACCCAGATAAAAAAAGGGGCTGTGTTTGGTTTCCATCTGAATCACATGACAGAGCTGCATAGCCCATCCCACCCATACCGATGCATTTGGGAATTTTCCATTCCCTGCTCTGCTCTTCTCAAGGTTGCGTTCACTGTGATCCAGCAGGCACATTTTGTGTTCAGAATTCATAGATCAGCTACAGTCTGATCGTAGCGGTACATTTCATCATCATCAAAAAAATTGGGTAGTCCCAGATCCAGACTATTTTAACAGAAAAATGATGTAAAAATGCTATAGTAAAAAAAAAGTGAGCTGGTTATAATGATAATATATTTAACAAGACAACATTATACAGTATATAGAAAACTATATCATTTTCCAGTAAACTATTGTTAAAATGACGGTGAAAATCGTACAAAATTGTCTGTTTCCAGAAGTCCTAGCATGACCCATCACATTTTATTATTAAATAAAACAACATCCTATAATGCCTGAAACATGGACACTGCATTGTTTACAGTGAATTGCTGGTGACCACTGGTGCCCGTTTAAAGTACATTTCTTACAGTGTCTTAAGAGTGTGAAAAGTGTGTTTAAAGAGATTTTATGTTTCTAACCGTCCAGGTGCCTTCATAAATGTAAGAATCCCACCCACGCCTCACATAAGCCTATTATACAGGATTAATCTCGCCTTGATCAGACGCTTACAGTGACATTAACTGACTGCTTGATCTGAGGATTCACCCCGCCTGTGGATCTTATTCTGAGAATCTGAGCCATGATGGTGAAAGGGTTGATTTAAAGGAGAAGTTCACCCCAAAATAATCATCGACTCATCATTTACCCACTCTTGTGTCATTTCTTCTGTGGAACATGATAGGAGTTTTTTTGCGAACATGGAAAGCATACAGTAACCATGTGCTGTCAAGCTCCAAAAGATCAATAACAACACAATAAAAGTAGTCCATAAGACTCATGTGCAGTATTCCAAGTCTTTTAAAGTCACATGACAGCTTTGTTTGAGGAACCGACCTAAATTTAGTACTCCCCTTTTGCTTAGCAGCAATCACTTTTACAAAGACTTCTGCTGATTTTGTTATGGGTGTGGGAGTTTCGCTAAAGCTAAAATGCTATTATGTGTCCAGGAGGATCTTATTTTCATCCTAACTCCATATAAACCATTTAATCTCACTGTGATATTGACAGTAAATATAGGAATGTGTTTAATAATGTTAATGAATAGAACCGTATTATACAGTGGTAACAAAATAAAATATAACCAAATGTATATTAAAATGAAGCTAAATGACCCACAGATGTGTTCATGTTAAAAGTTATTCAAAATAACTAACATGTAACTTTTGAGGGAATAATGTCCCATAGTCCACGTATGTGGACATAATGTTTATCAGCGCACTGACGCACGAAAAATGAACGAATTTTTTAAAGCGAGATATCAAATGAAACTAGAGACTCTCCTCTTTACACCCAGACAGGTTGCAATGATAAAACCTCAAGTGTTTTTTTTACCAGAGGCACTTTTGTTGGCGCTGCACCCTGTAGAAGCGCTTTACGGAAACCGACGTCATGCTGTTGTGTCACGTGACTCGTGCGGCAGAATTTTAACCCTTATGTGACAGTCTAGAGTCTTGTGAGCACAATTCAGTCAGTTTTGCATATAGCGAAGCCAAAATGCAATCCCCACGCATGTGGGTCGCACAAGACAGACACAAGAGAAATGTTCTTCTGTAATCGTAAATGGTCCAAGAACAGAAATGTGTATTTTATTTTTGTTGTATACCAGGCTAATATACAGTCAAACATAAGTAAACCATTTGTATGTTAATTTTACCTAAAAATGTAACCTGGTGACTCTGTGGCGCTAGCAAAACAATCCTGTTTGTTTGAGCATCACGACAAGCCCAAAATAGCAACATTGACCCAACCAATGGCGTGGGTTTGGGGCAGGACCATCTGTTTGTTTGACCAATAGAGGATGGAGGGAGTGAGCGTTTACGAAACCTGTTTGTATAAACGGCATCTAGTATCGCGGTGGCGAGCTTTGCACTTTAAAGCACCGTAAAAACGAGAAATCTGCGTAGGTAACTGTAGAAAAATTATAATTGTTTTCCAGTTGTCTAGCGTGCAAACTTAATAAATGATTAAGTTCAGGCAGAAAGCTCTGAAAAGGTTCTTTCAACTGGCCTGTAGGCCAATCAGCTCGCTTACATGCTAATCGGCTCACATGGCGTAAGCTGATGGGTCCTTTGACAGGTAATCGGCAAGCCAATCAACTTGCGCACTCTCTCTTTGCCTAGTTTGCAAGTAAGCTGGTTTCTCTGAAACCCTCCTCCACCCCAGCTTCACATGTCTAGATCTGATACATGGGGAGTGTATTTATGTCCAGTGGTGGCTACAACTAGCAAAGCTATTAGCTTAACTACATGTCTGAGTAGCGAGGTGGTAGCTTCGCTAGTTTTTAAATCAAGCAGCCTTACCGTAACGAAGCTATATGTTTGATTAGGCGGCGAAGTAGCTTTGAATCATGCCATGCCTGCTGTTTTTTGTCGGCAGTTTTAAATCAAAACCAAAGATGTCTGATTCACAAATGAATCTCTCATTTGAGTCGGCTCTTTACAATGGTCACACATGATAGCCAAGCGGCCTGAAACGGTTTGCAATTCAATCTGAATGACGCTAATGGCGCTGCTGAATCATTTGTGCATGCTCTCACTTGCAGACATGCCAACGGAATATTTTAAAGCAGTGAAAATAAAGTTAACGCTGGTTGCAGTGGATCTACAATCAATGGAAGCCCCATATATTTGCCCCATACTGTATACTTGTATACTATACTGTACCATGGCTTTGATAAACATGCATAAGTCTTTTAGATGATTTGTCTATGAAAGTATGCTCCGTGCATCTGGTTGAAATACACAATCTAGTAGCTTTTAGCTTATCTTATCTCATTTTTCTGTTGAGTAGTTGGTAGCTTATCTACCTTAATGTTTTGGGTAGCTTGTCCAACACTGTTTATTAATATGTCACACCCACATTATCGTGCTAAATCTTTCTCGAGAGTTGTCATGACTGAAATAAATATGCCACTTACAAACACTTCATCCACAACGATGGCAAGAATGATCAACGTCACTGGAAGGTTCCTGAGTCAGTCTGACAAAGCTTCTGTTGGTCATGTGATGTGTTGTCGCTAGAGGCAAAGCGTTGTTTATGTATGATTGAATGATCGGGTCAGTCAGATCATAGGTGTTTGAGAGAGAGCACGAGCGTGAGTGTGCAACTTTCCGTCATGCATGATGATGAGATCAGAATCACCTTAGTCACGGTGATCAATGAGTGATTCTGGAGTGCACAGGTGTGCCGTTACATGATTGGATTTCAGACTAAGATCAACAGCAGTGCTTTACAACTGGTTTTGCTTCAGGCTTCACAGCACTAAAAATCCTTAAAATCAAACATTGCAATATATTAAAATGCCAATGAACTGCATAGGCCCAATGATATACAGATATTTAGGAAAACTGATAATTAACAACATAAATGTTTGGTTTCATTTCGATGGTTTCATGGTCTCGGTTGCCATTAATTCACAGCACAAAACACATAAACACACACACAATGGCATGTTTGAAACGGCCTAATTTGGCTAGATAGTTCTACCAAGTGACAGATGGATTTGCGCATGAGGTTTTAATTGAACACACAGTCTTTGATGTATATTTGGTTATTCGCATGTTATTATTTTACATTAAGCATTGTTTATTCTTCCTGCTGTCTGTGACCTTATCTGAAGGGTCATGACCCAGTACAGTTCTCAGGACAGTGAACCAACCTCCTGGACTGATGACTTGCCCTCCCAAGCCAGGAAAACAAAAATGTCTTTAGTATTCTGAAACTAGCCTGTAAATGTTAAATGCATATATCTGTGTCAACTATAAGTATGTATATTTGTTTTTATATCATGGGCTCACACTGTTTTGATGCTGAAACATCAGAAATCCACAGATCACTGCCATTAACTACTTACAGCTTTAATGAAGCATCTGATGACGGAGGTGTAGTCTTACGTCTCTGAACATCACGTGCGACTTTAATAAACATTATGATGATGATCTAATTCCAGCATTATGTGACATGTACAGCACATGCTATGCGCATGTTGGACTGAAAGGGAAAAGGAGACTGCGTAAGCTGATACAGACGCTTTATTTCTCATCATATTTGGATAATAATTCAGATTCAATTTCACTTTACTTTTTGCTGTTGAGACATTTGCACAAGGTTTATTTGCATAATACATAAAGGTTTACATTGCAAAAGTATTCATGTGATCAAAGTTACTTTTGAAACAAATTATACTTCTGTACATCAATGTGCATGATGCATAAGCATATATGTGTGAAGTTATATCAAGTACACCAACGTATGAAAACACATGCATTCCTGATCTGTGAGTTAACGTGTGTAAACACTCTGACACTGAGTAAGAAATGTGTTGTGGTTTAACACGAATGAACAAGACATGTGAGCAACACATACCAGACAAACTCAACTTTATTTATAAAGCTTTAATGTCCTTTATATTTCCATCATTTCACAAACCTCAATGAACTTTACATATTTTGTAATATAGTTGTGAAATTTGAGTTTAAGAATGGCTCTGAAATACTGAAGTGGGTTTAATGTAATTTTAATATAAAAGGGATACAAATATATTATGAAATAATCTATTTAATTATATATACAAATGTATTTTGTAACCTTAATAACAAGTATGTGAACCCTTTGGAATAACCTGTATGTATAAAATTGTCTTAAAATCTGATCTTCGTCTAAGTTACATTTACGCATTTGGCAGACGCTTTTATCCAAAGTGACTTACAGTGCACTTGTTACAGGGACAATCCCCCCCGGAGCAACCTGGAGTTAAGTGTCTTACTCAAGGACACAATGGTGGTGGCCGTGGGGTTCGAACCAGCGACCTTCTGATTAGCAGCCCTGTGCTCTAGCCCACTACACCACCACCACTACAACAATGAACAGATACAATCTGTTTTCACTAATAACAGACAACTATTGTGTTGATCTTGTACATACTGAACAAAACATTCACAATGTGGGTTGGAAAGAGTAGGCTAATGA
The DNA here is from genome assembly GCA_032164185.1 of Moxostoma hubbsi. Lineage (NCBI taxonomy): Eukaryota > Metazoa > Chordata > Actinopteri > Cypriniformes > Catostomidae > Moxostoma > Moxostoma hubbsi. Next base: position 19,913,043 of record JAVLUX010000041.1, read on the forward strand.
TGTCAACAAAAGTTAACTAGAGTCAGGAGTTGGCAAACCTGGTGTCCATTTAATTAAACAAGATTGTAGGTGTGGGTTAGAGCTACTTTGACTTATAAAAATCACTCACACATTTTGAGTTTGCTATTCACAAGAAGCATCTGTTGACGCAAAAAACACCTTGCACCTACGATCAAGAATGGTTGATTTGTATAAAGCGGGAAAAGTTATCTGGAAGAGTTTAGATATTCATCTGTGCACAGTTAGACAAACTGTCTATAAATGGAGATGATTTAGTACTATAGGTACTCTCACTAGAAGTGGCCGTTAGATATTCATCTGTCCACAGTTAGACAAACTGTCTATAAATGGAGGTGATTTAGTACTATAGGTACTCTCACTAGAAGTGGCCGTTAGATATTCATCTGTCCACTGTTAGACAAACTGTCTATAAATGGAGATGATTTAGTACTATAGGTACTCTCACTAGAAGTGGCCGTTAGATATTCATCCGTCCACAGTTAGACAAACTGTCTATAAATGGAGATGATTTAGTACTATAGGTACTCTCTCTAGAAGTGGCCGTTAGATATTCATCTGTCCACAGTTAGACAAACTGTCTATAAATGGAGATGATTTAGTACTATAGGTACTCTCACTAGAAGTGGCCGTTAGATATTCATCCGTCCACAGTTAGACAAACTGTCTATAAATGGAGATGATTTAGTACTATAGGTACTCTCACTAGAAGTGACCGTTAGATATTCATCTGTGCACAGTTAGACAAACTGTCTATAAATGGAGATGATTTAGTACTATAGGTACTCTCTCTAGAAGTGGCCGTTAGATATTCATCCGTCCACAGTTAGACAAACTGTCTATAAATGGAGATGATTTAGTACTATAGGTACTCTCACTAGAAGTGGCCGTTAGATATTCATCCGTCCACAGTTAGACAAACTGTCTATAAATGGAGGTGATTTAGTACTATAGGTACTCTCTCTAGAAGTGGCCGTTAGATATTCATCCGTCCACAGTTAGACAAACTGTCTATAAATGGAGATGATTTAGTACTATAGGTACTCTCTCTAGAAGTGGCCGTTAGATATTCATCTGTCCACAGTTAGACAAACTGTCTATAAATGGAGATGATTTAGTACTATAGGTACTCTCTCTAGAAGTGGCCGTTAGATATTCATCCGTCCACAGTTAGACAAACTGTCTATAAATGGAGATGATTTAGTACTATAGGTACTCTCTCTAGAAGTGGCCGTTAGATATTCATCCGTCCACAGTTAGACAAACTGTCTATAAATGGAGATGATTTAGTACTATAGGTACTCTCTCTAGAAGTGGCCGTTAGATATTCATCCGTCCACAGTTAGACAAACTGTCTATAAATGGAGATGATTTAGTACTATAGGTACTCTCACTAGAAGTGGCCGTTAGATATTCATCTGTGCACAGTTAGACAAACTGTCTATAAATTGAGATGATTTAGTACTATAGGTACTCTCACTAGAAGTGGCCGTTAGATATTCATCTGTGCACAGTTAGACAAACTGTCTATAAATGGAGATGATTTAGTACTATAGGTACTCTCTCTAGAAGTGGCCGTTAGATATTCATCTGTGCACAGTTAGACAAACTGTCTATAAATGGAGATGATTTAGTACTATAGGTACTCTCACTAGAAGTGGCCGTTAGATATTCATCCGTCCACAGTTAGACAAACTGTCTATAAATGGAGGTGATTTAGTACTATAGGTACTCTCTCTAGAAGTGGCCGTTAGATATTCATCCGTCCACAGTTAGACAAACTGTCTATAAATGGAGATGATTTAGTACTATAGGTACTCTCTCTAGAAGTGGCCGTTAGATATTCATCCGTCCACAGTTAGACAAACTGTCTATAAATGGAGATGATTTAGTACTATAGGTACTCTCACTAGAAGTGGCCGTTAGATATTCATCTGTGCACAGTTAGACAAACTGTCTATAAATGGAGATGATTTAGTACTATAGGTACTCTCACTAGAAGTGGCCGTTAGATATTCATCTGTGCACAGTTAGACAAACTGTCTATAAATGGAGATGATTTAGTACTATAGGTACTCTCTCTAGAAGTGGCCGTTAGATATTCATCTGTGCACAGTTAGACAAACTGTCTATAAATGGAGATGATTTAGTACTATAGGTACTCTCACTAGAAGTGGCCGTTAGATATTCATCTGTGCACAGTTAGACAAACTGTCTATAAATGGAGATGATTTAGTACTATAGGTACTCTGACTAGAAGTGGCCGTTAGATATTCATCCGTCCACAGTTAGACAAACTGTCTATAAATGGAGATGATTTAGTACTATAGGTACTCTCTCTAGAAGTGGCCGTTAGATATTCATCCGTCCACAGTTAGACAAACTGTCTATAAATGGAGGTGATTTAGTACTATAGGTACTCTCACTAGAAGTGGCCGTTAGATATTCATATGTCCACAGTGAGACAAACTGTCTATAAATGGAGGTGATTTAGTACTATAGGTACTCTCACTAGAAGTGGCCGTTAGATATTCATCTGTCCACAGTGAGACAAACTGTCTATAAATGGAGATGATTTAGTACTATAGGTACTCTCTCTAGAAGTGGCCGTTAGATATTCATCTGTCCACAGTTAGACAAACTGTCTATAAATGGAGATGATTTAGTACTATAGGTACTCTCACTAGAAGTGGCCGTTAGATATTCATCTGTGCACAGTTAGACAAACTGTCTATAAATGGAGATGATTTAGTACTATAGGTACTCTCACTAGAAGTGGCCGTTAGATATTCATATGTCCACAGTGAGACAAACTGTCTATAAATGGAGGTGATTTAGTACTATAGGTACTCTCACTAGAAGTGGCCGTTAGATATTCATCTGTCCACAGTGAGACAAACTGTCTATAAATGGAGATGATTTAGTACTATAGGTACTCTCACTAGAAGTGGCCGTTAGATATTCATATGTCCACAGTGAGACAAACTGTCTATAAATGGAGGTGATTTAGTACTATAGGTACTCTCACTAGAAGTGGCCGTTAGATATTCATCTGTCCACAGTGAGACAAACTGTCTATAAATGGAGATGATTTAGTACTATAGGTACTCTCACTAGAAGTGGCCGTCCAGTCAAGATGACTCAAAGGGAACACCGCAGAATGATCAATGAGGTAAAGAAGATCCCGAGAGTGACAGATAAAGACTTGAAGGAATCATTGGAACTGGTTAACATCTATGTTCATGAGTCTACTATACAGAAAACATTAAACAGGTATGGTGTCCATGGCAGGACATCATGAAGGAAGCCACTGATTTCCAACAAATCATTTCTGTGCACCTGAAGTTTGCACTAAGACCACCTTGCCGCTCCACAACGTTACTGGGAAAATGTTTTGTGGACTGATGAAACTAATGTTGAAATGTTTGGGAAGAACACGCAGCACTACGCATGGCATAAAAAGGGCACCGCACACCATGTCCTACATCATCATAACATAAAATTTGAAAGATTTAAAAAAAAAAGATTCATTTCCATTCATTAAGCATCAAGTCATCTATTTCATTCTGGTAATGGAATAAATTATAAAAAGAACAATTCAGTGGGCTAACTCTGCTGTTAAACAAACATCAAAGGATGATTTACCAAAGATTTAACAAAATCCTTCAGACTCAGATGAAGATTATTCTGATGTACAGTGATATCATACAGTAATGCTGGATATTAGCTGCCTGTCCTTAAAGCAGGGCAGAGAGAGGATCAGATCATCCAGATGTGCTCGTCTTATGTAACCAGCTGTTGACATGATTCATGCCGAGACTGTGACCTGCATCCTGACATACACACACAGTCTGTCGCCTATGTTCTTACAGCGTGTGTTGTGAATGAAAGGATAATTCTTTCAGACTGTAAACAGACTAACAGTGCTGCATTAAACATGAGCTCTGGGTCACGTGTGTGTGTTGTGGTATGTAGGTATGTTTGAAGTACATGGCACAGCAGAGTTATATTGCACTCCTGCATGTATATATATATGTATGTATAAATAAATAAATATGTATGTGTATATGTCTATATATATGTATATGAATGTGTATACGTGTGTATATATATATATATATATATGTGTGCGTATATATATATATATATATAAATATGTATGTGTGTGTATATGTTTTTGTGACATTATTTCTGATCTCATAAAAAATGATTTCTCTCTATTTTCTATCATCTTCACCTCACCATTGTAACACAACATCTGTGGCAGTCGAGAAATACACAAAGACAGACATCATTTCACATTTCTTTTATTTTTCATGTTACATAATATGGAAACAGCTTCAGTGATACAAATACCCTCCCATGATGTGCCAAATCATCTTGTGATTGGTTGATCTGCCAGGAGGCTGCAGCTGATTGGCTGACGGTGGGTCAACATTCTGGATGTTCAAGGGTGCAGTAAGGCCGTTTGTGAGGGAAGAGGTTTAACCTCATTTCTCACAACTCATACTTTCAGCTAAAAATACTGGATATGCAGTTCATTTCATATTACCAAACAAATGAAAAAAACATTTACATTTTGTACATTCAGAGCACAGTTTGAATGAGGAATATATAAACTACCTGCACATTATCCCTGAAGGAAGGTACAGATGATGTGCTGCAAGACAAACCAGCGTACAGACCGAGCGTTGTGTTCAGGAGCACAAAAACACGCTTGAAGTCAACATGAAATGACGTTTGCAAGCCATGTGAAAAGCCACAGGGGGATTTTATCCACTGGGAATTGATTGGGTTGGAAAAAGTGGGTGTAACATACCAGAATGACGTCGGGTGGTTGGAGGGGTGGGGCTTAAAATAAGAGGCCTTCATGATGTCATCCAAAAAGCAAAGTCATTATATTTTGATGAGAGATTCCGAAGACTATTTTATTTTATAGCAAAATAAACAATTCCTCCAGAAATGTTAATTAAGAAAATAAATCAGGGTTTTCATGTTGACTTTAAAAGACATGTAAAACTGACATTTACGAACGAACACACACACACACACACACACACACACACACACACACACACACACACACACACACACACACACAGTATATTGTACAAATGTCCAAAAGTCCAATACGCAGTTTGCAGAGGTAAACAGTGGAAGACAAAACAATGGTTTTCAAAGATATTTCAAATGGCCGAACATTCGTCTGATGTGTCGTCGTCTGTAGCTCTGATTCAGAGATATGAAATAAATCTGCGTTCACATCATGTCGGAATTACCGTAATTTAGAGTTTCCCAATAGTTGGAAAACAAAGTTGGAGACTGAATTTGACCAAATCGCTTGATGTCTCACAACCAAAAAGGCAGTTTTAAAGATAGATCTGTAGCAAACTCTACACAATTCTGTTTGGATTTTATTTTCCTTTTTATTAATTTTTTTTAAATCAAACAGAATTTTGATGAGGTCGCTACAAAAATAGAATTTTGTCATGTGGTTGCCACGAAAACAAATCATTTTTGAGTTCCAGGATTTGGAATCACTAAATTCTGGAAATTCCATTTGACATGAATCACAGGAGGAATTATGGGCCTTGTTTTTCCACGTGAACCATACACGAGCCTCTGGGAGACTCAAGTACCATTTCAGCTGCTAAATAATCAAGTAACAAACTCCATTTTTCAGCATAAAAACTGTCAAGGAGGTACAATAGAAATACAATGACTTCTCTACAAATTTACAATAAAAAAAAAAAAGGCATGATGGCCAACACCAACATCTAAAATATAACACTAAAACTCTACAGGCGAACATTTGATGCGTCGTCCCTTCCAGACTATTTACAAACCATATACAAATGTCTAAAAAAGACCATGTTTGTGATTTAAAACATGCAAAAATATCATACCATTTCATTTGAAATATTTGCTTTATGAGTAAGTAGATCAGCAAAGGATCTTTAAATATCGTCCACTTTGGCTGGACCTGTTTGAGCACACAATGTAGAAACAGGTGCGACTGTCCGTAAACGTTCAGTTCTGTAAACGTGTTTTTCTCCAGCAAGGCAGTGTAGTCGGGTACAGCACAGGAAGATGGCGAAGGCACAAATCTCACACCTAAAATACAATCCGGTTTGATCTCGGGACAGGGGCGATCCGAAGGCCGTATCAGGTCAGGGCTTGTGCGTGATGACTTGACTTTATGAGTCAGCAGGTAATGTGTGTTCATTGCACTGCCCATTTGGCGTGGCATAATGTGGTTCAAATGTTATCTGAACTCTTTTGTAAGCTAATCACTGCTGTTGAGACATTTGTAATAAAAAAAAGCCATAAAAGTGAGTTCACTCACTGGGCTCATAGATCATAAATCCTCTATCATTATAATGTAAACTGTCCAACTATGCCGTTCTGGTTTCCTGCGACCATTCGAGAGAAAATCTGCATCTTAAGTGTGGACCGGGCTCTACGCTCAAATTCTTCATTTTGGTACAAAAATGTGATAACTGGACCTTTTCCACCTCACACAGAGGAAATGTGATTCAAATGGTAATGTAAAAGAAATAGTCCTCCAATACTCCGTTTTGAGTGAGCTATCCTTTTAAAAATATCAAACAGAAAAAAAGCAACACTAACAAATTCTCAATGACTAATGTTGCCCAATGAAGTCAAACATGAGTATGTATCGTTGACGTCTTGAAAAAAAAATCTTTTCATTGGATTAATCATTCGGCCCAAATCTCTCCCCCTCTCTCTCTCTCTCTCTCTCTCTCTCTCAAAGACCCCATGAAACAAACACAGTTTTGAGTGTTTTAGTGTTTCCTATTGAAACAGGAAGTTTAGGCAGGACATTTTAAAGGACTGCAACATTTGTTTCAAGCAATTAAATAATATCTAATATTCAATAAATATGATTTAAAAGGACACATAGCAACAGCTGACGACTGAACTACATCACAACAACAGTTTCGGCGACAAAAAACAAACGCATTTGAACATTTTAACAGTCTTGCTAGTCACAAAAAGGAAAAAAGCTCAACGCCATGATTGCTAACGCACCAATTTGTGTTTGAACTGTAATAGCCTCAACGTCTGTTCCTGTCATAGTTAGGAAAGACTAAGAAAATGTCATCATTCTGTATTTCTGATTTTTTGTGTGTAAATATCAGCCGATTAATCGGTTAGCTGCCTTTTTACAGCACCTTAGCTATCGGCAAAATCCACAAAATTGGCCCAAAACAAACTACACGTTTTATAACTCGTGGCTTCTTAAAAACACCTTCGATTACGCCCCTGAGTGCAAGATGATGTCATCAATATTTTCGCTTCATTTACTCAGAAGTGCACATGTGAAATGCATCTGTCAGCTGAAAGTGAACTTACAGATGATCTCAAAAGATCAGACAAAACTTTTGATTTCATGGGGTCTTTAAACATCATCTCTATCAGTGGGAGAGACACAACGACCGCCGTAGAGCCGCGTCAATCAGACGGAGGTCTTAACTGGTTACCGCTGTCTTTCTCCCCCGTGAATTCGCCTTCACGTCTATCTGAGACCCGTGAACAGACTGATGTGAGTTTTGAGAAAACATAAAATGAGAACTTAAACAAACAAGAGCTTTACATAAGAGAGAGAGAGAGGGAGAGGTGGAGTCACAGGGTTCAATCCGAACTGAACGTCCATGTTCTCGTGATGGAGAAGGGGCTTCAGTTTCAGCACCTTCTGAGTGCACGGTTTAGTGAGCACCTTTAGAGCCGGGAGGGTTGTGGATCCAGTCTAATGTGATGAGAGACAAACTGCCGATCATGAAGACGATTCCCACCACCAGAAAAATGGCTGCCTGTGGACACAGAGAGATCATATGTGAGGTTCACACTGAGTGGTTACACAGGAAATAGATGCTAATTAAAAAAAAATACAAAAACATGCATCTGAAGGGACATTTGTAACACGGGATGAACCCTTCCAAGTAATAACTAAAACAAGCACATTACGATAACTGGGATATTTACCACGTTGGTTGACAAAATCATCAGAAATGAATCACGCACATTTCATAAACATTTATATCATTCTTTGAACTCACTGATATTTTCTGTGGTGATTTGAGTGGTACACTCTTAACCAGTCGCAGGTAAAACGCAGCCGGAAGAATAAAGATGAGCATCGTGGCAGCAGACGAACCTACGGAGAGATGAGAAACAATTGTTGTGCATGCTAGCGTGAGGACATCCACAAACAAACGCTTGTTAAAGATATCTACTGACCGATGAAGCCAAAGATGTCTCTGATGGTGGGGACGAAGATCACGAGCAGGTTATTAAATGCCAGTATAACAGTGGCGATGATGAAGTGTCTGATCCAGCTGAATGTTTTCCCTGAGAAACACAGCGTGATGACTGACGAACGAATCTGCAAACACACAAACAAGCATTCGGTAAGACCATAATAACGTTTAGTTATTCCCCCAATAATCCCCCCCAATAAATAAATACAATTTATTATACACAAAATGTAATAATTTGTCTAAGAAAAATCACAAAAATTAACTTAACTCTGAAAAACGACTTTTGTTTTGTTCCCAATCATGTCACCTGTAACCGAGTCAAATTTTGTTTTGATACAACAAAGCAATCAAAACTTAACATCAAAAAAATTATTTATCTATGTGTCCAAAAGCCTCTCCAAACAAATAAAACATAATAATAGTAAATAAAACCTAAATACACATGCAAACTCATTATTGTTCTCTCTCCAAAGCATGCAGGAATGAGTAACGAGATCTCATTCGGTTTCATTCTGTGCCATTTGAGTCATCATTGAGTCCGTTTCATGTATTTGGCGCCATCTCCTGGTGGCCATATGCAATTACAGTGAACGATCCTCTCTGCCCATATTTGGATGACGTCCACTTCTGGTTACAGCAGTCTGAATCCTAATATGATTGATGCAGCATTACATGACACTGGACAACGTATTACATAATTTCCGATTAAGTCATCTGATCCAGGAAGGCTAACACCTATTTAGCCAGATAGCACATTATGTGCCTGTGCACATTGTGCTTCGTGTGTTTTATCTAATGATCTCTGCATCTGATTATCTTGTGTGTGGGCTCATTTGAGTAATGATATGTGATGTTTTATATTCAGTTTATTTTTCGTGAAGTTATAAGAGAACACGAGGCATATACGCAACAACATGTACTGTATGTCAAAGACATATACTTCGCTATTTCTTGCTATATTTTTGTCTAAGAGTAAAACAAATGGGCTGGTTGTATTTGACTCTTTGAGAGCTTTCCAACGACACATGACACATGGATATTTCATCATTACAATAATATGTACAGTGCAAATTTATTACAAATGATCAAAACGTAACACTTGTTCAGTTTTGGTCATAATATCTACATGCATTGGAAAGAAGAGCTTCTAAACTTTCAAACGACACCTAATTTGTTGGTCAAGACTGCAGTTATTAATATTTTGACAATTATTTTAATATATTAATTTCATAAGGCTGCATTTTTCACCTTTGCATTTAATGTTACACAAGTTAAAACATTACTTGGGGATGTTTTGTCAGATTAAGCTCACTGTTGAGGTCAGTTTCACCCA
>JAVLUX010000041.1:19927675-19960175 GCA_032164185.1 Moxostoma hubbsi
CAGAAGCAGCGTATCAAACTTATACACCTTAGTGAAGGTGTGCAACAACTCTGCCTCCACATGATCTGTGTGTGTGAGAGAGAGAGAGAGAGAGAGTTATGGCAACAGCTAACTTCTAAACTGTAATGTTGGGCTTGTGATTTAATAGGCTTGTATGTTAAAGGTGTGTATTTTGAGAGAAGAGTGTGTGTGTGTGTGTGTGTGTGTGTGACATACCATAGAAGGTCAGATATCCAAACAGGGCAGAAAGCAGATACATAACCAGCATTGCCAAGATTGACAGGTTTGATACAGCCTGCATCTTCCTCTGAGTACGACTACAGGGACAAAAATACAAATATTAGGATTGTTAATATTAGGGTCATCCATCTTTTGTAATGTACATTAAAATATTTAATGTTTGATTTACTTTCAGCCTATATAATTCAGTAGAAGCTTAAGGGATGGTATTAAGATAGCAGGACCATACTTTAATACATACTGATCTGCTCTGAATGATTCCCATATTCATATACTATTCCAAGATACTTCAAAGAATACCATGATTATACTAGTACAGGAATACATATAATGTTAGTTATTTATACTAATAGATTTTATATTTAAGTAAATAATTCGTTAAAAAAAAGAATAATCCTTAGTTACCATTATTGGCTAAATGCGTAAGTTAGTCTGCCATTATCAGTTAAACATTAAAAACTCAATTACAAAATTATTGTATTGTAAGTATAAGTATTGGCTAAATTCATACGTTTCATATTTTTTGTTTGTGAAGCTTTAAATGTAAATGCTCATTAAATACAGATTTATAACATGTGTTATTACACCAGTTATAACAAAATAAATCATTAGTTATTAAATAGAAATGATGTTTCCTATTTTTTAGTAAGTTCAGCTTTAATGTAAACGCTCATTAAAACAGCACAGATTTATAACATATGACATGATATCTATTGTGAATAAAAAAATGGCAAAATTCTAATTATCAGGCAAATTTCTATATGAATGCTGTGAAGTATAGCCTTCAACACATTTAGAAATGTCTCTCCACTCACTCTTTCAGTTCGCTGTAGATGGGCAGAACTTCAGGGTGACACACGAATGCAAAGGCCAGAATAGGAACCGTGTAAGCAGTCTGAAAAACATCACAAATATCATGAAGCTCCTGCAGTCCAGTCCTGTATGGGACATATTATGATGGTCTCGTCCTACACATCTGCATCCTCACCTGAGAATTGAACACAAAGTATTTGGGCGTGCACATCTCGGCGTCCTCGTGGTGAGGCGTGAACTGGACAGTGGCATCGTGGACAGGTGTGTGAGGATCCAGGTGAGGTCCGTTCATCGCCGCGTCAGAGACGTACGCAAGCGCCGATGCGTTCTGCAGCGCGTACAGACCCAACGCATCAGAGCCGTTTATACTCATGTTCGACTCGTGTTGGTAAAAGAAGGGAAGAGGGCACGGGAGAATCGTCTTCTTATAGATCAACTGAGACAGACACAATGTGGTTACATAATCACCGTAACACCATCAGAGTAAACAAACAGAGCTGTAATGTTCATCGAGAGTAAACATACCACGCCCAGGAAGAAGACCATACAGGAGAGAGAAAAGCCACTAGTGTACCCGAGATACCCTGCAGGATGACAATACAGTGAGATACACACTTTATGACATCATAGTGTAATGTGTATATTTGTGTACTAAGTCTTACCGAGGTTTTTCAGCATGGAGAGCGGCAGAATGATTCCGATGGACACAAACACCACCACATAATTACCGTTCAGGTACCATTCACTAAACAGACAAACAACACATTTGAGATTGAACACATCAATGTTGCCTAGCAATATACGCACGCATGCTCATTAAAACATCAATGAGGAACAAGTGAGCACTTACCCAGAATTCTCCTCCAGGCCGAGGAACGCTTTTATCACCTCTGGCAGCTCGTATTTGACTATAAACAGATAGCTGGACATGGCTGAAAACAAACAAAACAAAACACAAACTACATTATTACACTTCAGTCAACGGACTCTGACCACAGATTGAGGGTTATCATTTAAATTACATAGAACTGATGCATAGAAATGAATCAATCCTTCGACTACAAACTCTGCAGACAGGTTTAGTGAGTTCTGTTCTCCGTTTTGTGTGCAGCTGTGTTCTATTGAGGACCTGTTCTTAGATAAGCAAAACGAGTTTCCGCTTGAACGCTCCAATGTCACGAGGGTGCTGCGTGAACTGTTGCTCACGTGTCATGAACGCACACAGGAGTCATTATCACTCAATAATACATCAGATTTCAGTTTGTTTCTCATCAACTCTTATCGTATACTTTCATAACAATCATGAGCTCATGGATAATTAATTAGACTTCTGAATGATACTTTTGTGTTCTTTTGAAGCTTGAAGAGGTGGTCACCATAAACTGCCATTGTGACATCACTGAGCACAACATTTATTCACAGTTTCTCCCTTTGTGTTCAGAATAAGAATGAAATTGGGGTTCTGTGTATCTCAGCGAGTATTGGCGCTGACTATCACCACTGGAGTTGTGAGTTTGAATCCAGGGCGTGCTGAGTGACTCCAGTCAGGTCTCCTTAGCAACCAAATTGGCCGGTTGCTAGGGAGGGTAGAGTCACATGGGGTAACCTCCTCGTGGTCGCTATAATGTGGTTCTCGCTCTCGGTGGGGCGTGTGGCGAGTTGTGTGTAAATGCCGCAGAAAATAGAGTGAAGCCTCCACACGTGCTACGTCTCCATGGTAACGCGCTCAACAAGTCACGTGATAAAATGCGCGGATTGACGGCCTCGTGCGCGGAGGCAACTGAGATTTTTCCTCCGCCACCCGGATTGAGGAGAGTCATTGAAATAAAAACGTAAATTAACAATCGATTGCTGAAACTAAACTTAAAGTCAATTTTATTAAAACAAACAAATTTGGAAAAGAAAGATTATAATATGCTTGGCTTGAGAATATTATCAACTAAATAATACAAGACAATAACGAGTCATTTTTTACCTCCAATGTTCTGTAGCGTTATAGATCCAAATGCTGCCATTTTCCCCGGCCAGCCAAATGCTCTCTCTCCGAGCTTCTCGTAGATCAGCGAGCCTGCAATAAAGGACATGTACAGAGTTTGCCACGATTCTTATACGAATGTACACTGGCGGCTAAAAGTTTGGAATAATGTACAGATTTTGCTCTTATGGAAAGAAATTGGTACATTTATTCACCAAAGTGGCATTCGACTGATCACAATGTATAATCAGGACATTAATAACATTAATAATTACTAAAACTCAATAAACAACTTCTTAAACTACTTCAAAGAGTTCTCATCAGAAAATCCTGCAGATCCTTGTTATTCTAGCGGTCAGTTTGTCCAGATACTCAGGTGACCTTTCACCCCACACTTCCTGTTGCACTTGACCTTTCACCCCACACTTCCTGTAGCACTTGCCATAGATGTGACTGTCTTGTCGGGCACTTCTCACACACATCTTACAGTCCAGCTGATCCCACAAAAGCTCAATGGGGTTTAGATCCGTAACACTCTTTTCCGATTATCTGTTGTCCAATGTCTGTGTTTCTTTGCCCACTCGAACCTTTTCTTTTAGTTTTTCTGTTTCAAAAGTGGCTTTTTCTTTGCAATTCTTCCCATAAGGCCTCCTGAGTCTTCTCTTTACTGTTGTACATGAAACTGGTGTTGAGCGGGTAGAATTCAATGAAGCTGTCAGCGGAGGACATGTGAGGCGTCTATTTCTCAAACTAGAGACTCTGATGTACTTATCCTCTTGTTTAGTTGCACATCTGGTCTTCCACATCTCTTTCTGTCCTTGTTAGAGACAGTTGTGCTTTGTCTTTGAAGACTGTAGTTACACCTTTGTATGATACCTTCAGTTTTTTGGCAATTTCAAGCATTGTATTTCTCAAAACTATGATTGACTGGCGAGTTTCTAGAGAAAGTTTCTTTTTTGCAATTTTTGACTAATATTGACCTTAAGACATGCCAGTCTATTGCATAACTCAAAAACAAACACAAAGACAATGTAAAGCTTCATCTAAAGAACCAAACATCTTTCAGCTGTGTTTGATATAATGGCAAGTGATTTTCTAGTATCAAATGATCAATGTATCACGATTACTCAAGCATAAGGTGTTGGAGTGATGCTGCTGTCTAGATTTGATAAAAAATAGCTTTTTTCAGTTAACGATTGTGTTGTTTTTTACATCAGTAATGTCCTGAATATACTTTGTGATCAGTTGAACGCCACTTTGCTGAATTAAAAGTACCAATTACCTTCCAAAACAGCAAAATCTGTCCATTATTCCAAACTTTTGGCCACCAGTGTATGTGTTTGTATATATACAGTGTATATGTATATGTATATATGTGACACACTCACCTCCCTCTTTGGCCGTCACCAATAACAAATGAACGGAGTACAGTGACAGAATAGCGACTCCAAGCAGAAGAATTCTAGAAAAAATACAGAGAAAATTCAGAATATATAAAAATATATGCAAGTAAAAGAAAACTGTGGTTGATCACTTGCATATCAATCAGACGAGAATAAGCCGCAATAGACAGCAACAGTGTCCGCACACTTATTCAGCTTGATTTCGGAAGTATTTTTCCCAAAGGGATTTTTATAAAATCCTTCATGAAAGAGTTGTGCGCCATGAGCCAAACCAACCAGCTCTGAGGCGAATCACAACATTAAAAACTTTGATTTGAAGCATAAAAGTATTAAAAAATCAGACAAAAACACAAAGATACAAGATTGTTTACTTAGCGACTATAATGAGGGAATGAACTACAATCCCATGATGCATTGCGAATGATGCAATCGAATTCAAAACAATGGAAATATATACAACTATTAATGTCAATTGTTGATTATAAGTATAGAAACAATATATTTTTATTTCATGGCAAAATATATCAGTTAGAGGTCGACCAATAGTGGATTTTGCCGATAACGATAACTAATGTGGGACCAATTAAATCGGCCGATAGTTACATTTTTTTTTATATAAAACTCTAGATGCAGTTTATTGTTCAACCAAAACCCCAATAATAACTAGAAATAAAATGTAGATCTGGTGCATAACGCGGGATTTTTTTAAGTTTAAACGCTATTTTGAAATGACGAAATGATGGAAAAAATATCGGCAACTAATCGCGACGAATTTTTCCGTTAACCGATAGTTACAAAAAGCAACTATCGGCACCGATGAATCGGTAAAACCAATATATCGGTCTAATATCATTAGTTTGAGAGTGTAGGGAGAGAGACTCCAATGCATCATGGGAGTGGGCGGAGCTGCAGAGCTCTTTTGGCGCACTTTGTTTGCCGCAGTTCTCTGATTGGTGGATTTTCCCCTCAGGATCATTGGTAGTGTAGTTCCTTATCACGAACTCCCCTTTTAAACATGATTTATTTCACTAATGAAGTTGAACACAGACAGACGTCTTCAACAGATGCATCTACCATTGATTAACAACCTCAGAGCTCACCATACATCAGTCATAAAAGCATAAATTACACTTCATATCCAATTCGTCTATGGATTGAATGAATGGGATTCTACAGACTGTTACGCTCCATATGGATTAGGCTATGCAAGACAACTATATCTGTAAGACTATATTAGTGTATTTTAAACTTTATCATAGCATATCATTTACTGTAACATTACAAGGTGCTGTTTAACGCTTTAAAAGTATCCTCTGAAAGTCACATGATCTTTAACTGCATCCGGAAACTTCTTATATGGACGTTTCAGTAACATACAGTGACTTAAACAGATGTTCGTTATGTCTAAAAGTAGCATGTTCATGTGTGTCCTAAACACAATGCTAATGCTAAAGCTAATGGTCCTCTCAAAACCAACAATGCCATTGCTTGTTTTAAACGCACAGGTTAAAGACCCACGTAAATCTCTAGTTACATCTATTTAACCCTCAGCTGTAGCGAGAACGAAATAAGATGTCGAAAGAGAGAAAGATTCATGTTGGTTTGGCAACTTGACCCCGACCACTGCGCATCACAGCACAGAAATAACCGTCAGGCTATTAGCCAGAAGATGCACTAAAGATGTGTGACCGCATCATCTTCCTGCGGTTGAAGGGAACGCATGGTCAGTAGAGCTCTGGTCACTGGCAGCTGACTGCTGTCAGTCACACACACTACACACTACACACACTGCACATACTGCACACACTGCACACACTGCACACACGCACACACTACACACTACACACTGCACACACTGCACACACTGCACACACTGCACACACTGCACACACACACACACACACACACACACACACACTACACACACACACACACACACACACACACACACACACACACACACACACACACACACACACACACACACACACACACACACACACACACACTTCTACCCCTCGCTGAACTGTTGAGATAAAAATAGCCATGCTGTCTGCTTCACCGATATGTGGTCCTGCAACAGCCTGAAACTCTGCCACGCAACACACGTTCTTAGATAAAGGGTTTCTGGAAGTGCCACATTAGCAACAAACAGAGACGTAGCAACCATTATAAACACTTTCAGAAGCTAATCGCTCCACTTTTTTTTATTTTAAAGACCCCAATATATCAAAATAAGAGCTCTGACACTTTTAACCCTGTGAATTTCTAGAAAGATAATCCCATTAAAACATTTTTCACACTCACTAAAAAAAACGTTACTCCGAGGTCCTTAGAGGACAAAACTGTCTGTGTCAAAAAACTGCTATAATAAGGGGGGTCTGTGTATCTCAGTGAGTATTGACGCTGACTATCACCGCTGGAGTCGTGAGTTTGAAACCAGGGTGTGCTGAGTGACTCCAGCCAGGTCTCCTTAGCAACCAAATTGGCCCGGTTGCTAGGGAGGGTAGAGTCGAGCGAGTTGTGCGTGGATGCTGCGGAGAATAGCGTGAAGCCTCCACACGCGCTATGTCTACGTGGCAACACGCTCAATAAGTCACATGATAAAATGTGCGGATTGACGGTCTCAGACGGAGGCAACTGAGATTCGTCCTCCGCCACCCGGATTGAGGCGAGTCACTACGCCACCACGAGGACTTGGAGCGCATTGGGAATTGGGCGTTACAAATTGAATTGTGCCTGCTATAATAACATCATATATTAATATTATTTTCCACTTTCAATTAGTTTTTTTTTTTTTTAAGCAACATCAGTCCTGATCATAACCAAATATTCATTCATTTTCAGGATTTTAACCCTTTAAATGCCAGTTTGTTTAAATAACACCACTGTTGTTTTTTTACACAATCACACACAAACACAGAAACAAACACACACTTCTCAATCACACTGTGACCAACACACACACACAATTGTATCTGCATCATTTATTCAGTTGTCCTGCAGGTCTCTATAATACAGAAAAAGCTTGTATTTGCTCCACAGGCTAAACGTGAGAAAAATGGCGCCATCTGGTGGAAAATATTAAAAATGTAATTTTTGAAGTCAGGGCTCCAGAATTAAACCATAATATCATATAATTCATGATTTTATGCTTTAATGGCACTGGGATCAAATATTGCCGTTTTATTGGGTTTCAATGGGGACATTTTTGTCCTGAAGGTCCCGAGTGTGACTATTGTGTGTACACGGTGTATTATATATGTATTAAAGGAACTGAGGTTCAAATATCAAAATTCCCTAAAAAATACACACCTTTGGCAAAGTTTACGCCGTTGCCATTAACACAGCTAAAATGATCAAAAAACAAACAATCATATAAAAAGACAAAAATGTCCCGAAAGGCGCACAAGGGTTAATTTGTCTTCTAGTAATGTCCAACAGTGTATGTACATGCATCACAGGAGATTTTGCCATTTTTGTTCTGAAAGTCCCGAAAATTCCCACCACATGTCATTTCCAGGATCGTGCATTGTGTTTAACAGAATTCCGTGCTGGAAATGACGCTTAATGTTGTGAAATAAATGACTGGCGCCTTTGTGTTGCTACGGCTAATTTCATAGCGAACATTTTATGTATCTTAAACACAAACAATTAAATCAGATTTTCACACTTTTTACGTAATTTAGCAAAATTACGCCATTCCCCATATATATATATGGGTGCAAATATACTCACACAAATAGCAAGATGCCAGTGTTGGCCATGGCGAAGGACAGGCCCAGAATGCCACTGCCCATGATGGCATTACTGAGGTTAAAGACGGACATCCCAAACGACGCATGACCCGGGTGCTGCAAAAGAGCAAGTTAGAGAAAGTTAGAGAGAGAGAGAGAGCATGAATATGCTGTAGTGATGTCAGATTGCTGATATTAATAAAGTAATTACATATTCTTCCTGCTCATATTTCTTCTTCTTCATCATTCCGTTAGAGAGAAACTTCTGGCTCTCGCCGTCGTCTTCATCCAGAAACTGACTGTAAATTACAGCAAAGACTTGCATGAATGAGGCTTCATGATTTAAATCAGCGCTGCCCAGATATTACATTAATGTCAAGCGGCGACCCAACACAGTAACACAATAGCTGTATATTGTACAATAAACACAAATAAGAAAATGGCAATTTTATACATCTGTAGAATTAGCCGAAATAGCAGACAATATCTCACGAAACACATTGTGGTCATCATGAACCACGTTTATCCTCGCTGAACTCTAATGTGGTCTAGGGCATATTTTCACTTCCTTTGCATTGGTTTATTTATGGTTGGAAAATGTCATGTAGGGGTGGACGATATGACCAAAATCTTCCATCACGATCCGAGTAATTTTATATCACAATATAGTTACATTTATATATCAAATAACCATATTGTAATGCCTATTTTTGAATAATCCGGTCAGTGAATTAAATACTTATTAAATAAATGAAAACTACTTCCTCTTATATAATTTTCTCTTTGTTTGGAACGTGACAAAAATAGTCAAAGAAAAAAAAAATACTAAATAAATTTGGTTACCATAATGCTTAATTTCACACTTTGCTGCATTTCAGTCTGATGTTGTTGACTTATGTATTATTATTAGGGCTGTCGATTTAATGCATTAATTCAGTGCGATTAATTTGATTAAAAATTACAGAATTAATCGCCTCCGGACCGTAATAAGGAAGATTCCTGAGAAATGCTTGTAGTACCACATAAATATCCCAACAGATACTGGACTGCTGTCACTGTGCCTCAGAACAAACAGACGATCTTTTAATATTCATTTTCAATTGATAAACGCTAAAAGAGCCGAAATCGATTTGTTTATTATTAAAGGCTCGTACGTAACATGTTGATTAATAAAGAAACATTTAGGAGGGAAAAACGTTTTGGTCTAAAAGGTGCTTTGAAACCACATTAACTCATGCGGCGCTTCATGTCTACACACATGCAGGGAAAAGAGGCGACGTGTGCGGAGTGGGACGGGGCAGAAATGATGCATGTTTGGTGCTAGAGGACAATATTGAAGATTACAGCGCAGAAATTCACATCACTGTTGTTCTGTCGCACTCTTCACTAGAGACGATGAGAGACTGCAATCCGATTTCCGACGTAACCTAATCGTTAGCAAGGCAGCTAGCATTAGCATGTTCATCCAGTCCGAGCCTATGTTACCACTGGCGCGTTGTGAGTGAAGCGGAGAGCGTTTTCAATTCATTCCTATGAAAGCCGAGCGTCATGCTCGCAAGGTGGACAAATTTCAACCAGTTTATCGTGTCTACTGGTTTATCGCCCAGCCCAAATGCCAAGTAACATGTCCATGTTTGCATCCTGATACCGTAGAGTTTGATTGGACATACGGCCTTTGACGTCAACAACAAAATATTTGGGACGCTTTTTCACCTTTCACATACAAGATGAAAAGCCCATTCATTTAGCTATCATAACCATGCACATCAATTTGGCTAGTTGCATTTCAGAGTTAAAAACACTCAAACCAAGCTAGGACATTTGGACAGGAGCAAACAGGATTATTTGTTTGCCTTTTCGGGATGATTTAAAACAAAGCTATGCCTCACAATGTCCGGCATTACCGCTGCACGCGTCTCTGACCTGTTTATGGTGGCTTTCTCTGAATCGATGGGTTCTGTGTAGCGGTCATCCATGCTGCTCTCGTCATCCGCCTCCGTGCACACTTTCTTCAGCTCAATCCGGCTCATGTTTACAGATGCGTTAGGGAAGGAAAAGTAAGCCTGGAAACACATGCAGAGATACATGAGTCAATAAAGAGCTTCCTCGACACAACTCTGTTGACCGAATAGAAAGGATGAACTTGGCTGATGCTTTGAAAGATTAGTGGGGTCAAAGTTTAAATAATTCAGATTTTTAGCACCACGTTACACTGCTTGACGCAAGCGCGGCGATGGCTGTGACGCTGACGTTCATTGCATTCATCAATGCTGACGTGAGTCACGTAACAGCCCCTTAAGGGTATATTGTATATAACTGTGTGGCAGTGGGGGCGTGGTCGAGCGTCCGTCGGGAGAGAGAGCGGTAAGGGTGCATACACCTGTCCTGTGTGTGTGGTTATGTTTGTGTGTTTTTGGTTAAGTTCTTCATATTGTCAAGCCGGTTCTTGCCGCCTCCTTTCCCTTTAACTCTGTTACACTGGTGCCGAAATCCGGGAAGGAGGACGGATGCCTGTCACATGGTCCTTGATCACTCCCCAGGTGGACCGGAGTCAGACCCCCTCCACATTCCCAGATGGTCGGGGAGGAGGGAAGGGTCTTCTATCAACCTGGGGGACGGCAGGGCACTCCTCCACCCCTGGCAGAGGCTCCATTGCCGTTTCCCCACATCGGGGCAGTCAGGCTTCTCCGTCCCCCGGAGGATGACAGCGGCGCTCCCCTGGGTGGACGACAGTGTCGAGGACTCTGCGACGGGCATCCCTCCTCCTTACTGGGTTTCGGCACCAGTGTAACACAGTTAAGGGAATGGAGGGACATTTTTTTTTAAACAAATATCAGAGCGTTTAGATGCATACCAACACAGTGAGAAGTACCGAAAAACAAATAATTCTGACCATGCAAAAACAAAAAAAAGACAACAACAACAACAACAACAACAACATGTATATATGAGATTTTAGTATGCAGAAAACACTTGCGCACATTCGAGAAGTAATCCGGGAGGAACGACAGTAAAGGTGTTTACATGCACCATGAAATCGACGTCATGATATTAAGGGTGACGATTATTTTACGATAAAGAGACTTAAGGACTTTACACCGATAAAAGGACACCGTTTAACATTTTAAGATCTGAAGGTTTTAAACAGTTTTTTTGTTTCAGTGGCATTCCCAAAATTAAAGGCTTATAACTTGACAAAACTACAAGGAGGGTCGAGTGTTTGGAATCATTGTAAAGAAAATATTTAAAATTTCTTAATAAGAACTAATTCCACATGCAAACACAACAATGACTAAAGGTTTGCATAGCATGCAGACATGATTTTAGTCATGAGATTGCACAGAATGAGTTTCATTCTGTGTCATTTGAGTCATCATTGAGTCTGTGTCATGTATTTGGCGCCATCTCCTGGTGGTCATATGTAACATTGTGCTTCATGTGGATTATCTAATGATCTATACATCTGATTATCTTGTGTGTGGACTCGTTTGACAGATAATCACTGACTCTAAATAATGATATGTTATGTTTAATGTTCTGTTTATATTTTGTGAAGTTATAAGCGTAAATGCGGCATATAAGCAACACCAACATAACAGTCAAAGACATATATTTAGCTGTTACTCGCTATATTTTTATCTGTGAGTAAAACAAATAGTCTGGTTGTATTTTACTCTTTAAGATCTTTCCAACAACATATGACACATGAATATTTCATCAGTTTGATGTTTTTACTGATTGCAATTATAAGTACAGCACAATTTAATTTAATTTTTTATAATTTTTTTTTATCTAAACGTAACACTTCTGATTTGTCTGCAAATTTCAAAACACTCATTCAGTTTTGGTCATAATATCTACATGCATTGGAAAGAACATCTTCTAATCTTTCAAACGATTCCTATATTGTGTTGCTCAAGATTGTAGTTATTAATATTTTGACAATTTACTTAATTTTCTCGCATTGGAGCTTAAAGGTTTAAGCTGTTTACATGATGTTGTCAGCTTATTTAGTATAAACGGTGTAAGAATGTGCATGTAAACGCACTCAATATCACGTTGTTTTACATTAAGTTCTTAACAGTACATTTTTACAACAAGTACAATAACACTGGAATAAAAGTACAATGATTGTAGCTTGTGAATTGGCCTTTTCGGGTTTGAACCAGCAACCTTTTGGCTACTTTACCAGATTTTAAACCACTAAGCCCTCCATAATCACATACTGTTACAGCCAGGGTGGATCTGACACACACACACACACACACACACACACACACACACACACACACACACACACACACACACACACACACACACACACACACACACACACACACACACACACACACACACACACAAACATTACCATTGAACATGGAATTGAGCAGTGTAGCACTAGTAATCTATATCTCGCTCCTCATAAAGCATGCGTTTGTTCAGTGTTTGGGTTGAGTGCATCTGTTTGTCTCCATGACGTGTGCGCTCTGGAATCAGCCCCGTTTAACTCGACTCCAGCACACACCTGTTAAGAGCACCGATCGCTCACTGGCCCCCGGTCAGCTATTTCCAGCCCATGTGAGCACAAACCGTTCTGCCCAAGCCATTTCTTGAGAGCCTAACGAGATGGAGAACATTACATAAGCCTCCGATGAGCCAGTTAATAAGCCAAAACCATTCTTACACCCAATTACCCACAATCCTCCTCTTTACAGACAAAGCCCTCATTGATACAATTCATGAACATGGCCAAAGGGATGGCTTCAGCTGTAAACGACGGACTTACGGAAAGTTGAAAACGTTCCACGGGTCTCGTTCTGTAAGTACACTTGGCCCAAAAGACGGGGAAAAACATGCAATCTTTTGTGCATGAATTGACTGAGGTTTGGTCCGTTTACTGGAACAGAGATTGGCCGGTATAATGGTAAATATCGTGCAATGGAAGAAATGCATCGACTGATAGAGATTAAGCTATAACGTTTATATCACAGTACATTTTATATATATATAGATAGCGAAGGATGTCCCAACAAGTCAAGAAGCAACAACAGAAGCAAAGTTTAGTTGTTAACGATTGCCGAACAATGTCGCAACTTGCAACCCAAACAAATGTCAAAACAAGTAACTTGTTATAAAGATGTTTTGTTAGCCACAACACGAAGCAAATTTTGTTTGGCTTGATGCATTAAAGAGTTCAACTGACATATGTGCGTATATCGGAAATTTAAACAGCATTTAAATGGGCTCATCTAAACATATGAACATTCAGTACATTTATATGCACGGTTATAAATCGAGCTACAGCATTTTATTCATAGTCAAGCTACAGTCTTTATCGGTCTTTCCAAGTATGCACGACAATGCGTAATCGAATAGTTGAAGATGTCATCTGAGACGGTGTTAAATAAAAGCCACTGGTCA
Source organism: Moxostoma hubbsi (assembly GCA_032164185.1). NCBI lineage: Eukaryota > Metazoa > Chordata > Actinopteri > Cypriniformes > Catostomidae > Moxostoma > Moxostoma hubbsi. The sequence continues at coordinate 19,941,265 of JAVLUX010000041.1, forward strand.
TTTTGTCCTAATTGCAACGCTGCATTTAATTGTGGAATGATTAACGCGTATGCATGCTGGACGAAGCCGAGCTACTATCGTGTTATCTAGGTACATTAGCCCGACTTCGAAAAATTGATGATATTACATGACTTTAAAAACAAAAAAACGATAGTTTTAACTGAAATCAAACTTTTAAAAGTGCATGTAAACATACTGATTAAATAATGCAATAGAGCGCAAAGGACGTCCCAAACAAGTCAAGAAGCAACAACAGAAGCAAAGTTTAGTCGTTTACGATTGCTGAACATTGTCGCAACTTGCCGCATTGCAGAATTCAATTGACGTGAAGTCACAGGCGTGCATATATCGGCAATTTAACAGCGTTGAAATTGGCTCATCGAAACAAAAGACACATTCAGTACATTTACATGCGCCATTATAAATCGAGCTACAACAGGAAGTTATAACAACCCTCGTTATTAGTCTGTCCAAGTATACATGACACAACTATAATCTGTCTTTCAACGCCGGAGCAATGCCGAGGCCAATTGTGCATACATGCTGGATGAAGCTGAAGTACAAGCGCATTATCCAGGTATGTTAGTCTGACACACAAACATTGACATTACATGATATTGTAAAAAGAAAACCATTGCTTTAGTGCGAAGATGAAATCAAACTTTTAAAAGTGCATGTAATTGTGCTGATTGAGTAATCCCAAACAAGTCAAGATCAAAGCTACGTTGTTATTATGAGCCGTTAGGCACAACGCTAAGTTTAGTTGTTTACAACTGTCGAACAATGTGACAACTTACGGCATTAATTATGAAATTATTTGACGTGCGGTCACAGGTGTATACAGCTTTAAAACTGGTTCATCAACACAATAGTTTTGCTGTTTTGAGGATTCAGTTTACTAAAATTGTTACAAACATTTACAAAACACACATGCAATAAAGCAAATCTAGGCTATATACACCGTTAACGTTAATATTAACACAAAAATCAAGATTTAAGTCATACCCAAGATTTAACCCTTAATTTGTACTAAGCATTTAAATATGATGTAACTTCAGCAAATATGTCAGACACAAACTCAAGTCCCATGAAACCAGAACAACCAGTGCAGAGCAATGAAGACGGCGAACAAACGAAATCTGACCACACCTTGAACCTTTAACAGATATTCAGGGAACACCAGATCTGACAGTCTTTTCAAAGATAGTCAACGCACTTCTTTGCATTCATAAAACTTCTCCTAGACCGCAATGACAGTAAATGGCGAAGTCTCCGAAGTCAAATGAACAACAAAATGCTGCAGGATCTACTCAAAGTCGTTCCCAAGGGAGCTAACATGCAGTCTGGCTTGATTTATAGCGGTCTAAGCTAGTTCTGTTGTCTTCAGACTGGTCCAAGGACGATCTGGAGATAACCAGAGAAGTTTACGACGTGAGAAACACTTGCTCTTCAAAGAGAACGTCTGTGTTTGTACTTCAACCAGCATTCCTGAACTATACAACCAGCAGTGACACGACCACACACATATTCCCACCAAAACACAAGCACTTAGCAGCCAAACGCACACACACACACATCTTAAGAGCTCTCAAGCTTTACCCAGGTTATAATGAGTGTTACCAGTGGATTGGTTACTCACAGCACGAGCCGGTAAACTGTAGAATGCAAGAAGTGCTGACAGTAAAGTGATGAGCTTCCTTTTTAGCACTGGAGGAAAGTGGCAGCTTTAAAGGGCAGAGGGAGGGCCCTTTTCAACCAATCAGGACACACCTATTGGCAACCACTCAGGGTGAAGCTCCGCCCACCTGCATCACTAGAGGGCTTCCAAAGTAAGTTTGAGATAAGAAATGCATTGCATAAACTTCTGTTTGCACTGGGGCAAGAATTTGGGAGGGTGGCAGGGGTTGCTCATCCACAGGGACAAAGATATCGGACGGCCTGGCTCGGTTCGTGGAGGCAGATGGGCAGACAGTAGCCACCAATCTGCATACAAGCACATTTTGGGGTCACTGACCAAAAGCGCACAAATGTGCACCGGGAAAGAAATAGTAAAGTCATCAGAAACACAATTAGATCCGAATTTTACTGACAACCAATTTACAAAGCGAATTTCAGGACACTTAACGCAGGGAAAAAAACCATAGTGACGTGTCACTTCCCGCAGGAATCAAACCAGCAACCTTCTGAGTTTCAACCCATATGCAACACCATCCACACACACACATAATTGTAAATATACTTGTAAAGATGTACCTGCATCAACCGGACTACATTTACTGCCACAATTTTTTTGCATACTAGATTTCCAAATCATCAATACATGCATTACAACAGGCATATAAAAGTAAAATATCAGCCAGAGAATATATTAATTATCACAAAGTGTCCCCTAAAATCTCTTAAGTAACTACATAATGCAAGTAAAAGTGCTTGATGCAGATAACCCATTTCCTACATCAGTATTACGTCTGAATGATGCAACAAATTATTGGCTGAATATGCAAGTCATAGTAAAAGCCAGTTCTTACTGTCTGGATGCAGGCGCTCCAGTCTCAAGGAGAAAGAGGTTTCCTGTGCACCGAAGACTTTCCTTATATGGAGGCACTCCTCTCATCGCAACCAGCCAATCAGCCGCTCTGGATCAAGGGTCAAAACCAACGGAGGAACAAAGATTCACTCCATCACCCCTTAAAAACAGCTCAAACGTGCACACAGAAGCAGGCTAATCCAAACCTCAACGTCACATTAAAATACCTAGGGATGCCCAGATGCACAATGTGTGCCGATTCGATAACTAATTATTTATAAAATAAATAAAATTAGGGATGCACCGATTCAAAATGTGTGCCGATACGATAACGGATTTAGAAAAAAAATCTGCCGATACCGATAGTTATTTAGCATTTAACTCTTTATTTAGCACAATATTTACAAAACTTCACACAAAACATAAAAATAATTGTATTTTAAACGGTTGATAGCAGTTTCTTCAGATTTCTGTTTAGCCATCACATTTTTTTATTTATTTGCACATGAAGAAATTTAATTGCCTTATTGGATTATCACATTTACATTTACCATGATTTGTGAATCAGAGGAACTTTTGATCCTGATCCCGAAGTTTTTAATTCTGGCTGATATAATGCACACTTCAGAGGATATTAGACGAGCGCTCGACGGGAAGAAAACACTAGATTTTCATGAGGTTCATGAATTACATCTTTTTAAATGGGATTTCTGCATATTTGCAGATGGTATTTGATATTAGATTTATTGATATTTGCCTTTTATCCTTAGAAAAGATAATTTAAAGTTGCAGGGAATTGATGAGGCTGATAGAATACCTGCTTTAGAGGAGAATAAATGAGCGCTCCACAGGTGCAGGATCTGCCCAAGTTTTGTGAGGTTTGTTTATTACATCTGTATAAACAAGATATGTGCATGTTTGCAGGGGTTATATGATATTAGTTTTACTGATTTTTGCCTTTTTTATCATTAGACAAGACAGATAATTACAGGGAACAGTTGAGGAGAGAGAGAATGAACTACTTGAACTACATTATTAACATTATGAGCTCAAATGCGTCTGTTGCAGCTCTGATATTCGGACCAATTAAATGACACTGTTGCACAACAGTCTAGTATTGTGGTACATAATGGCACGTAACAAAACGAACCGTGACTGGTCGTTTACATGCCTCTGTCACTTCACATGCAATCAGGCGATTTTCAGCACCTTCAAAATCAAATTGGCCAAATGGGAAAATGTATCGGCCGATGCCGATAAACTAAAGTCAGAATATCAGTCGATTTATCGGCATCTGCGATATATCGGTCGACCACTGCTAGTGAAGCACCAATACAACATTTGTGCCATTACGATATATGATTATTTAGAAAAACATCTGCTTATAACGATAGCTAAACGCTAGCAAACCTGAAGTTTGTCAGAGTTTTGTCTGCGTGCTCCAAACCCATGCAATTTATTACATTTATTAGAAGATCCACAGTGGCTTCAACTTCAATTTTCATTTTATTTTGCATAAGTTTCCCCAGAAGTGACTGGGAAACACATGGGATGGAAATGCAGCTTTATTCTAAAATGTTTTAGCTTTTGCAATGTTCCAATTCTGCTCATAAATTAATAATAATAATAATACTTAATCAAACTTATATGGAAACAGCTAGTAAAACCCAATTCAAAGTAATTATCAATAGTGCAGATAATTGCTTTTATCGGCTGATAGCAATGTTTGGACAATAAATTTGTGCATATCTAAAAATAACTAAACTTACTAAATTTATATGACCACTGTGCTGAAGAAAACGAAAAAGATCATTGTGACATGTCCTGCCATTGGAAACACAGTTGGTGTGGGCGTGGTTGCCATAGAAACAGAGTTGTGATGAGAGAGATGCCTCAAGATGAAGCAACATTTCACACACAACTGCTGATCAAACAGCCTAAAAAAAGATTTTTTACACCACAGATATGCAAGAAAGATAAATACTACATAAGTGAGAGAAAATGTGCAAAATCAGAAGATGTGACAGACAGCTGTCAGTTCTCAAGCTAAAGTTCTTCTTTCAATAAAAATAATGTAGTTTGGTGCAGTAGCTTCAGATAAGTCAACATCAAACGGCAAGTGCAACCCATTTAAATTATGTAATGGGAGACAGACTTTATCCATCGGGAGTTGATTTGATGGTGTGGTGGTTAATAACACCAGGAACTTGTATTAAGGAAGTTAATCGGATCCATTTTGATTTCATGTCGATGGGTGAGTCTAGACATGTTATTGTTCTCATACATGTGAAATGCCATCACAGTCTCTGTGCAAATATTTCTCAAGTGGGTGGCACAAGTGGATGTCAAGCGCAGGACTCATATTCTCCACCAGCTGTAAGATTACCCCTCCTCAACCCTTCACATGCCTCTAGATTACATTACAGGCATAAATTATCCTACAGAGAAGGAACTTCTTCCAACTCAATGAAAAAACTGAAATGACGTGAGCTGCTTCACTTTTAAGAGCAACAAAAGTTCAAGGTTGATGAAAATCTGAAATCAGGCATATTAAGTGTTTATTCAAAGCAATAGTAGATCAACAAGTATTATGTTTGGAAACAAATGTTCCCCAAAACCCTTTAGGTTATTATGGAAAGTTTCACGTGAACGTGCGAAAGCATTACGAAGAAATAACCTCACTTCCTGTCTGACAACCTTTGCGTTGAATTTATTGATGTTTTACATGCGGACAGATTGAAATATAAAAAAACAAATCAGCAGGTAATTCATGATAGGCATGTCTCAAGATTATTTGGCACAGATTTGGGGATGTCCCAATGAACGACGAGTTCGGAAAAGTATGTTTTTGTGTAAATTTGAAGTGGTTGAAAATCAGTACAAATTTTAACTGTTGGTGACGCTGCAGGGTTTATGATAGAGACTCCAAATTTGCCAAGACAGTGACTGAGACTCTTTCCTATCAATATGCCAAATTTCACCATGTTTTACCATACAGATGTCATGGACTTCCTGTTAAAATTTGCAGCAGTAGAATTCAAAAGACCAAATAATACTTTGTTTTTGGTAGAAAATCAGTACAACTTTGAGCTGTTGGTGGCGCTAGAGGGTTTACGATGGAGACCCCAAATTTGGCAAGATAGTAACTGAGAATCTTTCCTATCAATGTGCCAAATTTCACCATGTTTTACCATGAAGTCATAGACTTACTGTTAAAAGTTGCAGCAGAAGAATTCAAAAGACTGAAGTATACGAGACGTATCAGCACGTATCATCGGTATACTTTGGTCTTTAGAATTCTTCTGCTGCAACTTTTAACAGGAAGTCTATGACTTGTTTATGGAAAAACATGGTGAAATTTGGCACATTGATAGGAAAGAGTCTCAGTTACTATCTTGGCAAATTTGGAGTCTCTATCATAAACCCTGCAGCGTCACCAACAGCTCAAATTTGTACTGATTTGCTACCAAAAAAACAAAGTATACTTTGGTCTTTAGAATTCTTCTGCTGCAACTTTTAACAGGAAGACTGTGACTTCTGTATGGAAAAACATGGTAATATTAAACTTTTTTTTTTTTTTAAATGGACTCAAATTTTGTCATCAGCACAGTACGCACAGACTGTCTGCATACAGCCGTGTTATCCTAGACACGTGGACAATCCATGTGAATGTGCGAAAGGGAAAATCCCAAAAAAAGTTGTAGTGCACTTGTTGAAAGCATTCATATGGGCTTGTGGTCAAAAGAGCAAACGTGAAAAAGCTTGTCCTTGGTTTCCTCCCTCTGTCCACCATCTTATCAGTTAATTGATTTGCTCATTGCTTGTGACATCAGTGACGTACTAGAACACATACGTACTTCCCCGGTCCGTTCGCTCTCTAAGGGAAAAAAACAGCTCTGGCGAGGTAAATAACAAACACTGAAGGTAAATGACGACGAAGGTCCAATACTTTAAAGATTTAGACATCAGTTTGGCTTGAGTTTTGGCTTTGAACAGCTCAGTGAAAAACATAATTTATGACCTCATGTGCTGGTAACAACCCAGACAGTGCAACAAAGACTTCTTTCAGTAAAAATGACTGGCTAAATTCAGATACTCATTCTCACATTTGATTCTCAAAAGTGATCATACACGCCACATCAGCCTAACATCTAGAGTCTAGATTTGTCTACTGTAGATTCTAGACAACCCAATTTACCATAACTGCCATCAACATCAGCGTCAAGTTTCATTTATGTATTCGGTTTTTAAATGTGCCACATCAGGTTTGATGTCAATGAACAAACATACCAAAAAAATTCCACAGGAAGTACTGTACAACTGAAATGATTGACAGCTGTCTTTCATGAGCAAAGCCTACCGGTGAGGTTACTAGAATTCAAAGAATCCTGACACAGCATAGTCACTGATTAAGTTATGTAAGTGAACGAGTTACCATTATTTTAAAACAGTTTACTACGCTGGGCCTCAAAGCAAACGAATACAAGTTCATGAATACAAGTGTTGGATGGACGGACGGATAGATGGATAGTTAGATTTCGCCATTAGAGATAAGAGTGTTTGTGAAACGGGCTCCATGTAGTGTTTGCATAGTGAGTTTGGTCTTGATTTTTGATCTTAAAATGTTGCTGCTCTGCATGTTTTGGGTGACCCAAAATCAACTTTGTAAATGTACCCAAGGGCAAAAAAAAAGACATTTTAAAGGAACGGTTATGCCAAAAATGTAAATCCTGTCATTATTTACTCCCCTAATTTTCTTCCAAACCAGAGCCATTTTCAAATTTTGAAGGTGTGCTTGACGCAAGCTTCGGTGGAGGGAAAGATTATTAGTAAATAAGGCCTTCAATTTGGGTTTGTTCCTCACAAATGCTATCGTTTGCCTACAAAAGTCTTGCAAAACAAGTTGAATGCACTAGTTTTATGGCCTTTTGGGAGCTTGACAGCCGTCGTCACTTTGAACTGTTGTTGTATGGCAAGATCTGTGTGAAGATCCTTCACATATTTGTATTTTTTGCATCCGTTTGCATCTTTTAAAATACAATCACATCAGAAACTGCAAAAAAGTCAAATTAACATGCAGGTAAAACGTACAAACTTTAGAAGTTTAACCCTATGTTAGCAGTAATTAATATGCATACACAGGTTAGCGACAAAAACAATCAATTGTTCCACCTGTAAATCATGAATTATTAATAAAGGGCATCTGCAACATGTCAGATTAATATGTGTGTGAATGAGCCGAGCATGGGTGGGCGGATCACACATCACAGAATGTTCCGGATTACCATAAACCTCAATACAACTACACAAGGAAATGGAGTAGAAGAGTTTTAGACAGATCATTTCATTCTTATGAAGAATTCATTTGGCCAATTAAGTTGACTTAAGTATAAAAAAACAAACAAACAAACAAGTGACTGGATTTAAAAAAACAAGACAAATGTGCAAATTAAAGACTCCAATAACACAAGCAATAAGAATAATATTTTTCTCAAAACTACATTTAAAATTCACTGTAAACTCAGTTGTTTTTGTCGGTTCCTTAATTGCTGACAAACAAGGAAATACACACACACACACACACACACACACACACACACACACACACACACACACACACAACTTTTCTTCCTTGACCCAAACATAATAAAAGTACATCAGTGCTCTAGAATCCTATATACACACACACACACACGTCTAAATAAGAAATGTATATCAATTGTATAAAGATGATTTAATGCGGCACGTTTGATTCGCTGGTCCCGATCGCGCGCGCCAAACAAACGCTTTGTCCGCGCGACACCAAAACAATAGGCTCCCATTCATAATAATAATAATAACATTAAAAAGTATTGTTTAAAGTCCACTTATTTTACATTTAATAGTAAAGAGGAAACCTAAAATTTTCAGATATTTTGCTTTATCGTTTGCACTCTTAAAAGACCCCATAATGCAACACCCTTTAGTTCCTATACAGTAGGAGATTTTGTTTTCTTCAAAATTGTTGCACGCAAATTTGCACATTTGTAATGTAAGCGATGCAACAATAACATGGATTAAAAAAACGATTTATATAACATGAAAAAAGCTCGTTTTTAGTCATAATGACACTGCTGGTCGGTTCGTTTATATGAAGTGATGTTTTCTTAATGTACCGATACATCTCGCGCATCAGCAATCGCCGGTGCTGCAAAGGCAATGTTTCACCTTCCTTCGGATTAACTAATATGTGTGCATGTGAGAACCCACCTGGAATTAGCGCAAATCTCTCAAGGGTGAAAAAACACGAGTGGACACATCAAACCATTTAACTGGGAGGAGCGCGTGGAAATTTCCACCATGTGATGCAAACCTTTCTTGAGCATCAAATTACACCAACAAGACAGGCGCGCGCAGGTCTATTCTGGTGGTCTCCCTCATCCAGAGAGTCATTCACGAGAAACCCGGTTCTGTGTGTAATCAGAGATGTGAATGTGATCATGAACGATGCCCGTGAACATGGGCTCTGAAATAGCTTTTGATTTTTCGTGATTGTTGAATGCATATGAACAGTCATGTGGTTTCATTCACCTTTACTGGCATGAACTGCTGCTCAGAAATGTCATATAATACATGCATCATATTCTAGATATATGATCTGGTGCTTAGGTTGCATGTCCAAAAGTGTACAGACTTTGTCTGACAAATAACAAATCAAATGTTTTATTTTAACTCATGCTATTCTATTTTATATACAGTATATTTTCATTTATACTGTTTTTAACACTATTACTGGCATATTGTTTCACTTTTTTTGTATTGGTGCTTTGACAATATTGTATGTAAAAATGTCTTATTCTGCACTGATATTTTATATTGCACTATTAATATTTTAATTATTAATATCTGTACATGTTTATGTTTATTTTGCACAGTTGCTCATTGTATTCACCAGCACAAACCAGCACAAACCAGCACAAACCAGCACAAACCAGCGCAAACCAGCCTGAATCAGCATGCAAACTACTGCTGGTTAAACTGGTCTTCTCAGCAGGGGAAGAAACAGAGTTACACATGACAGATGTTGAGTTGTCTCCTGAGAATAAAACAGTGATAAACTCAAATGTGTCATATTATATAAGGCACGAGTTAAAAAAATAAAATAAAATAAAAATTCTAAATGTTGAACAATCTAGTCCATCAAGTATCTACATGTTTGTTTAGTCTCCGAACACAAGATCACTTACAGAGTGCCATATTCATTCAGATGACTTTGCTTTTTTTTTTTTTTGAGTAAGCACAGATATCAGTGCAGACACAACTCATGTAAATACACGTGAAAGTGCTTGAACGAAATCACATAACTGTAAAAGGATAAATCAAACAAGTGACTAATAAAGAAATATGGCTCCACTAAAAGTTTATCTTTATTTTCTAAAAGACATTAATATTGTGATAGCTATTATCAGTATCAACTAAACATCATCTGCAGCCTGAAACTGAACTTATGATCAGATTTTAGGAGTGAACGCACTTAACTGCATAGAGAGATATAGGATGATCCCTTGCTCCCTATTTAGTGCATGACTTAACCTCCAGTGTGCTGTCTGTCTGCACTGGTCTCAGAACAGTTATATGAGAGCTATAGGATGCACCCTTGCTCCCTATTTAGTGCATGACTTAACCTCCCTCCAGTGTGCTGTCTGTCTGCACTGATCTCAGAACAGTTATATGAGAGCTATAGGATGCTCCCTTGCTCCCTATTTAGTGCATGACTTAACCTCCAGTGTGCTGTCTGTCTGCACTGGTCTCAGAACAGTTATAGGAGAGCTATAGGATGCACCCTTGCTCCCTATTTAGTGCATGACTTAACCTCCAGTGTGCTGTCTGTCTGCACTGGTCTCAGAACAGTTATAGGAGAGCTATAGGATGCTCCCTTGCTCCCTATTTAGTGCATGACTTAACCTCCAGTGTGCTGTCTGTCTGTACTGGTCTCAGAACAGTTATAGGAGAGCTATAGGATGCTCCCTTGCTCCCTATTTAGTGCATGACTTAACCTCCAGTGTGCTGTCTGTCTGCACTGGTCTCAGAACAGTTATAGGAGAGCTATAGGATGCACCCTTGCTCCCTATTTAGTGCATGACTTAACCTCCAGTGTGCTGTCTGTCTGCACTGGTCTCAGAACAGTTATAGGAGAGCTATAGGATGCTCCCTTGCTCCCTATTTAGTGCATGACTTAACCTCCAGTGTGCTGTCTGTCTGTACTGGTCTCAGAACAGTTATAGGAGAGCTATAGGATGCTCCCTTGCTCCCTATTTAGTGCATGACTTAACCTCCAGTGTGCTGTCTGTCTGCACTGGTCTCAGAACAGTTATAGGAGAGATATAGGATGCTCCCTTGCTCCCTATTTAGTGCATGACTTAACCTCAAGTGTGCTGTCTGTCTGCACTGATCTCAGAACAGTTTGAAATGCACCTTATTTTCATCCTAACTCCATGTAAAGCCTCTGAAAGACACATTTATCAGTTTTTGGATGTGGTGTGATAATGCAGAGTGAATATATGATATTTTAGGAAGATTAGCCTATAGTCCACGTATGTGGTCATTGTGTTTAACAGCGCGCCGTTTCACGATAAATCGATACAATTTTTAAAATGGCATATCGGATGAAACTAGAGACTCTAATTTTTTGATTCAAACAGGTTTTAATGTAAAAAGTTAATTAGGTTTCTTACCAGATGTAGTTTTGTTGCTGCTTCTCCCAAAGACAAACTCTGCTGTGGTCAACGCCATGGTGTTTGGTCACATGACTCGGTGAATCAAAAGTTTAACCCTTTAATGACAGCCTAGAGTCTCCTGAACTGAGATCAGTCAGTTTAAATGAAATTAAATAATGCTTAGCCTATAGCGAAGCCAAACCGTGTAATGTCCTCACATGTGGACGCAGGGTCTCAGACGGTTAAAACATTCCTCCCCGTTTGATGAAATAATATAATCACCATGGCGATAAAACATTTCAAAAGACGGTTAAAGAATATAAAACGATATCTTCATGTGACTCCCAATTCCTCACTGAACAATGGCTAACTTTAGGTCTATTTCCATCATATTAGGCATCCTGTTCATTTTCTGGCCACTGTGTAAACAGTCAGTTATAAAAACTTCCTTAAATTATAATTCAAGCATGTTCCTTTTTTTTTAGATGGTACAGAGTTTAAAAAGTACTGCATAATAGGAATGACCCAGTATGTGTAATGCGCGATTCCAAACGTAGTCATAGTTTCAATGAATGCCGGCATCCACTAATTTGAAAGGCTTGTTGGGATCAGCTGGAGGGTTGATACTGGAAGTGCCTGTGGGTATTTTTAGAAGGGCAGGTACATTTACAAGTGACCCATTTAGCCGAAATAGAGTCTCTGTCAGTGGGAAGATTAGATCCAGTACAGATCAGATCATAACTTTCTGTCTCGTGCAACAGATTCAGAACGATGAATCTAAAATACAAATTCTTCTTTGTTAACGTTCTATATAGAAACTTTTCCTGTAAAAGTGTGTTCTCGAAGAAATCACATTGAGACGAGATCACAATTGATTTCAAAAAGAGTTTATCATTAGCTTGTTGCTAAGCTGATGGTGTGATACTACTGCATAATAAGTACATAAATACATAAATACACGAGTATAATAGAATGGAACCGAATGCAATATAAGTGTGCGGCCCCACAGGGTCCCTGAACAATAAACAGCAACAGAAACTACCATAACACTTTTCCAAACACCTGTTTGTCACAATGCACGGCTACATTTTCCTGATCCATGAGGTCAATGTGTTCAATTTCTAAAGGTTGAATTTTAGGTCATTTAATTCTAATTTAATAACTTTTAAAATGTTGCAAATGTATGTAGCTAATGAGAATCCCTGGAATAATCACATTTATTTTGAGACAAAATACTTAATTACTATTTTCTGATTTGTTCAAAGTGATTCAATCAAAAGTTTAAAAAGTGATAGTATTTGGGGGTAAACCCCCCCCCCCCCCCTGAGGTGAATCACAACATCACTAAATTTGTTTTGAGCAAAAAAAGTATCTGCAAATCGGACATAAAGACAAAGGTACAAGACTGTACTTACCGTCTTTCATGAAGGCATGGACTACAATCCCATGATGCATTGCGAATGATGTCATTGAATAAAAACAATGGGAATATATAAAACTATTGGTTTTAGGTTGTTGATTATAAGTATACAAATGTACAAATATATACAGTAAGTAGTTTAAGGGTGACGGGAGACCGACTCGATTACGTCATTCCCAGTGCATCATGGGAGTGTGCGGGCGCTCCGAGGCATGTTTCGTGGGTTTCATTGGCTGCAGTTCTCTGATTGGTGGATCTTTCTCTGCTGCACCATGGGTAATGTAGTCGTTTACCATTAATTCTGCTATCATACAAGATTTTTAAACAATGAAGTTGAATTAATGCAGACGGATCCTTCAACGGAAGCATGTATACCATCGATGAACGACCACGTAGCTCAGCGTAGGTCTGTCTCTAAAGATTTATAAGTTATGTTTGAATATCAAATGGTTTATGGGATAAATTAATGGGATTTTTACATCGGAATCAGACTGTTTTGCTCAATAGTGGGCTTACAATGACTGAGGCTACGTCTACAATATGTCTCCCCAATTTTGGATTGCCCAATTCCCACTACTTACTAGGTCCTCGTGGTGGCGCAGTTACTCACCTCAATCCGGGTGGCGGAGGACCCAGTTGAGGTCCTGAGACCGTCAATCCGCGCATCTGATCACATGACTCGTTGTGCATGACACCGCGGAGACTCACAGCATGTGGAGACTCATGCTACTCTCCACGATCCACACACAACTCACCACACGCCCCATTGAGAGAACCACTAATCACCACCACGAGGAGGTTACCCCATGTGACTCTACCCTCCCTAGCAACCGGGACAATTTGGTTGCTTAGGAGACCTGGCTGGAGTCACTCAGCACACCCCTTTCAAATGAAAACGTATTGTGTGGACGTAGCCTGATCCAATCACAATGGAGGTTTATTTGTTTAGCATACTTGAGATGTTAGGATATCCCAAATGTGATTGAACTATTGCCCCTACAGTATATCGAACCCCGCTTTTACCCCAAAAGGCACCTTCGCCAACTTTTTATAAATGGTGAATTTGAATCAAAACAACCATCCTTTGTTATTTCTTTTCAAACTTTGTGAAAGGGGCCGCATTAGCCTTATTGTACCCAATATTTATAATGACCTCCTTTTCACTTTGTTTGCCATCTTGGATGGATTGTTTGGCTGAGTCGGTCACAACGCATTATGCTGTTGCATTCTCTGTGAAGGAAACTGGAAAATTGGGCCAAATATACTGTGTTGGGAGTTTGGGAACACAGCCCATGACTCATCAATCCCTCTCACTATGTGTAATTGGATAAGTTCTAAGTTTTCGACCAGATATGATGACCAAAATGTCATCATCATTCTGTTATTTGTGGATCTTATCTTTTAGATGTCGAATGTTATTGTATTCTCTCTCTGAGCTTGTTTTGGCTTGTGTTTGAACTCCAGAAGTTCTGGTACATTCTGTTCCGAGAAAGCAGCCGAGACTTTTACAGAATAAGCCATCAATCATTGACATGTGGCAATTGAAATGTGTGTGTGTGTGTGTGTGTGTGTTTGCCCAAAGGTTTTATCTCACAGCACAGGTATGCACTTGCCTCAACTCCAATTATTCTAGACATTTATCTTGACATCTCTCGTGAAAATCAGGTGAAAGATTTGTGGGTCATTTTGGAACGGCTTTCCTGAACTTTGATGTAATAAAATCCACCAATCTTCACTAATTTACTTGCATTATTGGACTAAGACAAACAGAACCGGTTGAACAGGCATGACGTCAAATTATTTACTCGTGAAGTACTTCAATAGACGTGTAGAGATGGTGCTAGACAGGAATTGTTTATTTTAAGCTACACCAACATATTTGAAGTTATGAAATGGGGGAGATCAGGTGATGCTCAATAAATACTAGGAGGAGGCGAGAACCGACTTGACAATATAAATAATATTTAGTAAACTGAAACAAAAGACAAAACACACACATGACGGACATGTCCGTAAATGATCTCTCCCTCCTGCACCATCCTCCACAGTCGCTCTTTATCCCTCTCAGAGGCTTGATTAGCCTGATACGGGACCGGGTGTGTAGGATCATGACCTAGCCCCGCCCTCCGCCCTGCCACAATACTGTATTCATGAAACTGAAAAATCATGTTTCCAATTATGTTCTGCTGTGTCACACATTTGTGACTTGATTAGATTTGATTTTCATTGTCATTTTTTTTACTTTATGGGGGCAAATATACAACAGACTTTGTCTTATCGGTATATGTCAAATACATCAATTTGATCAATTAAAGAATACAAAGATTGAAAATGTAATTAATGTTTTATGCCATATGTAACCATTATAATAGAATATTATGAACTATAGCAGGTTTAATAAATAAAAAACTATTTTTTGCACCAGATTTTGAATTTTGGGAGCAATTTTTGCCCAAATCCCCCTTCATTTCTGACCCTACTGTATCAGCATTTATGTGATTACCTGCAGCAATATCAAGTGCATTTTAAACACAATATGACTAATGAGTCACATATCTGATACACTTATACATTTAACTGACCCAGTCCTGCTTAATTTACTTTACTATTCATAAAATGTATATTTTTGGGTTAAAATACAATTCAGCAGAACTGACCTGGGTACTCATTGAGCGATTATGTTTTGATGTCAAGAGCAGGGGATAAAGGTAGCCTGGCAAGACTTGTCTCCACAAGAACGCAAGTCTGTTCTTTGCATTCTTAGAATTGAGAAACACCCTATGTTTTGGTTCCCTTTCAAGTCGGTCATTTCAATGCTGCGTCGCTGATGCTGTTGGGGTTATTCTGCAGGTGTAACCGATCTCTGAAACTCTTTAAAATCTTGCCAATTTTAATTGGCACATAGCGCTTTGTGAGCTCATGATAATCAAACGCTTTGCTCAAGGGCTTCTGAGGAAGCTGACGCTGCTTTCCTCTCCTCCTTATATATAGCGAGGACAAGATGTAGAGCATAGATACATGGATACATGGCCCTGGCCCCGTCTGCCGGCAGGTCGTCCCAGCCTTTCTGGATCTGGGAGGCGACAAGGGGAGGGAAGCTCCACAACAATAACAATAAATACTAATATTTAAAAAGAGAGGGAAAGGCCAACACGGAGAGACAGCGGGAGAGAGAGAAAAATGTACTCACCGTTTCTCTGATACGCCATTGCTTGGTCCTCGGCCACTCCTCCACCCTCTAGTGGACAACAGCCGCGACTCCCCAGGCGGATCGGAGGCCTTCCTCCGGCCCCTGGTGGATGGAACGCACTGCCATGTTTTCGGGGGGTGGAAGGTGTCTCCTCTGGCCGTGGCAGTGGTTCTCACGCTCCAGGCGGTCGGCCAGGAGCCCTTCCCCGCGGTCGCCGGTCCTCTCTTGACCCCACTGCATTTTAGCGGCTGGTAGGGGTCTCTTCCGCCCCTGGTAGCGACCCTGACTGCTCCAGGCGGTCGGCTAGGAACCCTCCTCCCCTCGCGGTCATCGGCCACCACTTTCAGGTGGCCTGGCTCCTCCATCCCCCAGCGGATGGCCACGGCTGCTCCGATTTCAGTGGACGGTAGTGGCGGAAACGCTACTACAGCAGACCCCTCCTCCCTCCCGGGTCGTATGTGTAAATGTATGTACACAAACGAAAATGTTAACATAACAATGAACACATACAGTAGGCTATACCATCATACATTAGAGTTGTGTGGGGGTGGGGTTTATGAAGTGCAATCTGCTGTCACGTCACAAACAAGTTGCATTGTGGGATGTGGAGCTGCCTGAAGCGTACATCAGGGTAGGCTCGCTCCCTCATCAAAATCGAGAGGTTGAGGGTCTGTCAACAGAAACTTCCCTCGACTTCCAAAATGGCGGCGGTGATTCCACCGAGGGGAAGTGCTTAGCGGAGTTAGCGAATGGTCCTAGCGCATAAGCGTGCACAGTGAAATGAAGTATACTTTGAAAGGCTAGCCTCGACAGTACGCAGATGCTAAGTGTTCGTGTATACTTTGGGCTTTAATCGGACGATTTTAAGTCTCATATAAACACATTTCAAATGAATAATAATCTTTGGTAGTTATTAGCAGATTGGTGTCCATGTAAACTTGCTCATGCATCCAAAACTTTATGTGCAGTTGCTGCATGCAACGAGTGTTCTAGAACATGCTAAGAATGTGCAAAGGTTGCATGCACAGCTGCATTTGTTTTGCTCATCTGCTTCCAGCGGTTTGTTTCTGGACGCGGTCATCTTCATATCAGGAAACACTGGAGCAGAATATCAAGTGTCTGTTGTTGCCGTAGAAACATCTGTATGTGTTGTGAGGGTTTGAGAGTGGTGGGGTGGGTACCCGGGTCATGGGTGGGTGTTGACACAGATGGACGCAAAACATGTATGTTTTGTACCAGAACATCCAGAAAATCAGTGATTTTCACATGGATCTTTTAAGATATTCATAAATATATTATTAATGAAATTCACACAAAACAATTACTTGAATAGACCTCTTCTATAATGAACTCGCTTTCAATTTCTGAGCTCAAAGTCCTTTTGATATTATTTCCAGGGGTTAAATTAAAGCAATGTTTAAGTATAGTAACCGTACAGAGACGGTAGAATAAATAAATGAATAAAAGTCTCATTAAAAGATGAAATTCTTTAAATAATAAAAAAGAAATGCTTGCATAAGTAATTTGGAATTAAATTGTATTTATTTATTTATTTATATTAAAGCATTGACTTTTTAATTTTTTTTATATTATCAAATTAAAGTCAGGTGGTGTAACCATCATGCATGTCGCATAAAAACAGCGAGGACCCCTTTAGACCTTCATTACTGTATGTGAAGTCTTAAAACAAAATCATATAATCTGACATTTTTATGAAAAGGCACATTTTGTTCAGAAGTCAAATGGAGTAAGAAAACTTCTGGATATTTGTTACTCAAAAATTCATGGTAAAAATAATATATATGAATATATATATATTTTTTTTCATACTCAAATTATATCACATGACTAATTGCAAAATGAATGCCCAATTTTTCAGAGAACCCCTGTGACGAGGAGGGCGTGGCTGGGCCGTGATGGGGCACGGTGGGTGCTGAATCAGCTGATCAGCAGGAGGGTGAGATAAGGGGCAGCCGGAGACGCCGGTTTGAGAGAGAGATGCACGGCCACGTTGCATGTGTGTCTGTGTTTGTTTTATGTGTTTCTTATGAAACTTTATGTTGACTTTGCAGCCGGTTCCCGTCTCCTCCTTGCCCAAACTTTACCTGTTACAACCCCCCAAAAGACTCTTATGATTAACAGTTTAAAAAAAACAATTGTTGTCCTAATTTTGTGAACGTGTAATCATGGTTCTGTTCACTCTACCTCACTTTGGAAAGTCTCATTTCATTCCACAAGGTGGCAGTACGCACTAGAAAATAATATGTTTTCTCTTTCACAGTGGTTCCCAACCCTGTTCCTGGAGGCCCCCCAACACTACACATTTTGGAAATCTCCCTATTCAAACACACCTGATTCAACTCAGCTTGTTATTAGAGACTCCAGGACCTGAATTGGGTGTCTCAGATAAGGGAGATATACAACATGTGCAGTGTTGGGTGGCCTCCAATGCCTTTTATCCCTCGCAGATGTGCTCGTCCATAGACATTCAGTCTAATGTTCAGTTCAAGCAACACCCTCATTATTTCATTGAATATCTCGGCCTCTGAGTGGACGGACTACAAGCTCAATCTAGGTGTCATTAGAAAGCTGAGATCCTCCCCTTTGTGACTGTGTATAACATTTCATCACAATATACAGATATGAAATGTAGGTGGCGCTCTAACACATTTTACCCCTCACAGATGTGCTCGTCCATAGACATTCAGTCTAATGTTCAGTTCAAGCAACACCCTCATTATTTCATTGAATATCTCGGCCTCTGAGTGGACTACAAGCTCAATCTAGGGGTCATTAGAAAGCTGAGATCCTCCTATATGACAAATAAAACTTCATCATTAATTGTCAAAAACATACTTTTCTGATGATTTGTTTTGCATGCTTTTCCTGCTAGATGTCAGATTTTGTTGCGGACATCTAAGATATAACATTGGATTATTCAGTCAAGCAAGCACACAGACAAGTAAAACATGGCACATTTTTTAGAATACTGCCTCAGGTAAAAACAAATCTAAAGTTTTTGGCTATTTGGGGCTTACAGAGCAGTGACCGCCACATAAATAAAACATTTGTATTTGA